>JBBMOC010000063.1:1718450-1904241 GCA_037975185.1 Centropyge bicolor | reverse complement strand
TAACTATTAAACTAAAAATTATATCAATGTGATTCCAATTGCTAAGGGTCTGTTTTTATGGTCCAGAAATCCATTGAAATAGATAAATCAAAGGTAGGACTAATATTTTGGGGTGTAAGTCACAATAAGCTAGGGAAACTGTGCTGCTTGGCGGAGGTCTGCGCTCTCCGAGTGCTTTTCTAGTTCTATTTTATTCCCTGGCTTTTTCACTTGAGCATCCCTATAAAATCAGATTGCATTAGTCAGCACTAAGAAGACAAAGAAAATCCTGGCTCGTGGTATTGTTTTCTGTTTAGTTACAGCAATCAATCACTTCTTTGAGGCGTTCGTTTAGTATTGCTTCCAAAGATGTTGAGGTGCAGCCTCTGAGCCTGAAGAGTCCAGCAAATAATTTCCATCACTGTCAAAAGCTGTTCACCATCGGTGACCTCATTCATTGATGACCTAGATACATAAATAGATAGATAGATAGAGATGGTGAGGGGGTTGGACTTGCAACAGACTAGAACAGAGACTCTTGGTTAAGACCA
Organism: Centropyge bicolor; assembly: GCA_037975185.1. NCBI lineage: Eukaryota > Metazoa > Chordata > Actinopteri > Pomacanthidae > Centropyge > Centropyge bicolor. The sequence goes on along the minus strand of JBBMOC010000063.1, from coordinate 1,903,711 downwards.
TTTTAGAAAACAATTCTTCTGGTTGTTACAAAGTCACGGAAGGATGGTAACCACATGGAGTCTCTGAGCCACAACAGCAAACAGCCACCAAGACAGGCAGACAAAAAAAGCCCCCAAGAACATGGAGGCGGATCAGGAACAGAAGACTGGAGTGAATCCCAATTAGGAAGGACTCTCAAAGGCAGGTAGATATGGCAACAGAGAAACAGTCCAAAGGATTGATGGAGAGTCTGGTATGATGCAAAGACAATCCCTCGACATAAGAGTGAATTCCTGAGGCTTGGATGCTGATTGGTAACTGAAAAGAGCTGGGTGCACAGGTGACATGATGAGATGGGAGTGGCCAGCAGGTGAGACGAGGTGGGGTGAGTGGAAAAGTACTGGGACTAGGACAGAACTAAGAGCACTGAGACAGAAAAGCAGAAGGCAGAACTATGACATAGGTAGATAGATAGATAGATAGATAGATAGATAGATAGATAGATAGATAGATAGATAGATAGATAGATAGATAGATCTCAGACCTGACAACACAAAGACAACAGATGGAACAAATAATCCTCCGACTCAAGCTCGGTTTGGTTAAAATTTCAGTTTTTTTCTTGAAGTTTGAGGGCTTTTGCTAAAGTGTTTCCTGCTGTGTGACTGGAGGAGGACAGAAGATGATATTTGATCAAGGAACTCAACTGACTATTGAAGAACTTTCTGTCTGATACAGGAAACATAGAAAAAAAAGACAACAAAGGTGTTTGAGATTAGTATATTGTCCAAGTTTGAACAAAATGAGAATTAGTTATTTTGAATGAGTTAGTTTGAGTTAGTTTCTTATTCAAATTTTTTTCTTGATAGTTTTCTGTGACCCTTATCTGGTTCCAGTTAGTGTATCTTTTAAACTGTTGTTCAGAATGAATCAGGGTTAAAGACTGGCCTTAGATTTGAGAAACTTAAAAATATAGAGTATGAAATATTTATTGATTAATCCAAACATTATTTTGTCATTTTGGATTAACATGACCTTTGACCACCTTTCAGCATCATTGAGTTGTTTGTAGTGTTGGTGATGGGTTCGTGTGTGTTGGTGGTGTTGTTGATACAATCCTGTTTGGAGCTGGAACCGAAGTCACTGTGGACTCCTGTAAGTCTATTCATCTGTCTTGTAATCTGTCATGTAAAAGACAACAAATAACAATAACAATAAATGGTGTTAAAATTTTTGATCCTGAAACATGAATGAAACCGATCAACGGGTCATTCACAGCTTTCGTTTCTCCTCTGAACACCCGGATTATTTGGTTACTGTGACATTTCAACATGTTCAGGACCAGGATGTAGCCTAGTGTTGAAAGTCAACAAGTGTCAACGATTAGAAGTGGTGAAATATGAACTGATTTGACAAACGGAGCAGACTTGTATTCTTCTTTCTCTTCAATTCTCCAGATTTACTCGTAGAGGTGATTTTTCTCTTCACTTCAGTATAGCATTCAGTCATAAAGAAACAGCTTTAACGATGTTTTATAGTTGACTTTAATTGTTGATGATTTTCAGTCGGTGCATCTGTTTCCGACATTTACAGCTGATTAGCTCCTTTTGTTTGTAATAAAACTCTATGCTGTGAAAAATAGTAGTTATCTGGATGTATCTTCTACGAGTGTGTATGTAGCCTTCGAATGAACTGTATTGGTTTACCTCGGCACCTGAGAAAAAAAGCTTTGCACCCCTTGGCAAAAAAGCCCCCACTGTTCATCTCTGTTTCAAACTCAGCAACACAACCAGGACCAGCTGGATTTGTGGATTGAACGTGAGCAGAACTTGACCAGAAAAGACACCTGTAGAGAACACTCCATTGCCTCATAGTCCCCAGACACTCTCATTAGCTCTCATTAGAGGAGTGTTCATGAGATATCAACTAACCCACAGAACATAACCATAATCAGGAAAAGTTTGCCTCATCCAGGGGTTCAATTTGTGGGGTAGTGTGTGCAGGCTCTTGTTTGAACCTTTGCCTTTCATTACCTCTGAATACTGAGGCCAAGGATGCAGATCAAATGGCTTGGTCTATATTGGTAAAAGAGACATGGATGTAGTTAGAGTAATTCTAAAAGTAATTAAAAATTGTTCTCTTCAGACACTTTCAGATGGCACACATTTTATTTATTAAATCCATCAGATTGTAACTAAGTAATCTTATATGGATGAAATTTAAACTCTAATAAGATGCTAAGTTATTCTCAGCTAGAACTAAGCTAAAGCTTTTTAGTTTTTAGAATGTTTGTTAGTTTTGTAAGTAAATCCATTTTTCTAAGAAAAAGTTTTTTTTGTGTGTGTGCATGTGCTTGACCCACTTTCCCAGCGTCCATCCATTGGACCGATGTTTTGGTCAGAGGGCAGAGGTCAAGAGTCACCATCAGTCGGTGTATATCTCTCTGTTTAATAACCATGAAGAGTTTTGTTTCTACAACTGCGTCTACTCTGGTATGACCTGTGGTGGCTAATGTTACAGATATTACAGAGTCTGTTTATAAACTTATAGAGATAAGTTAAATGACAGGTGAACCATGGTGTTAAAATCCATGTCACTGAGCAGTAAGAACACAAAGTAAAACTATCAAAACTAAGAAAATAAGTGACAGCACAATTGTAAATAATAAAAAATAAACAGTACATGACTGACTGACTGACTGACTGACTGACTGACTGACTGAATGAATGAATGAATGAATGAATGAATGAATGAATGAAGATGAATTGCTCTTAAATTCAAATACAGTTGTACTATGTGCAGTTTTATACATGTCAGTAGTTCTTTTGTAGATTTTAAATTCATAGATTTTAGGGATTTACAATACAACTGAATTTATTATGAAAAGCATTAAAGTGGGTGTGTTTTGTTAATTTGAACTGAATGTTTTACCATTATGAGAACTGGATTACTCAGCAGATTTTATAGTTTCTCTTTTTTAGCCAGTGCTGTTACTGAATTCCATTTTCTTGTTTGTCTTTATTGTTTACCATGACCAATCATCTGTGTGTAATACTAAAATCACCACCTGTTTTAATTTTCTCTATTGGATGAAGATGTTGAATGTCAATTTTTAGGTTAATTTCAAATGTCTTCAAAACTAATTACTTATTCTGAGTAATCTCATTATAACCATTTATGCTGGCTAAGATCAGGAAAGAGCTGTCATCCATAACCAGGACTATCCAGTGACCAACCTCATCAGCTTTAACTGCACACTACAGATTTAATCAGCTGACCCAAAAGGTTAATGTAATTAATTTTAACATAAAATTTAGGTTGCTCTGCACAGGGCTGTTTTTAACTTGTTGCTTTTAATGGCTAGCCAAACAGATCTTCTTCTCAGTCTCTTAACAGCTCAGAGAGTTTATCTAGTACGAACAGTCATTTATTCATCAGCCGCCTTCTCTATTTGTGGATCTTTCTTTGCCATCCACTACGGCTTCAGACCTTCTTCTTCACCTTTCATTTCTTCTCAGTAAAAAAGAAAATGTCACAGGGGCAAGTTTGTCCTCACTGATCAAATCTTAACAAAGTGAATCTGCGTTAATCACACACCTTGTTCCTGAATGATGCTCTCCAGATGCCACTGTGGTGAGTGTTTTTGGCGAATTACATGATGACTTGCCTTTTTTATGGTTTGTTTATCAGCTGATCATTTGAAGCACTTGAGGCAGAGACAAGGGTCTGCTGTGATGAAGGATGTTTGTGGAAAATGAAAAAGTTTGCCGGAGAAACACTGAAATATGTCCAAATTGCAGTCAGGGAACTAAATATGTTTCCTCTTTATCTTTTCATTTGAATGTGACCAGATTGATTAATCCCAAATGGTAGATATTATTATTATTATTATTATTATTATTATTATTATTATTATTATTATTATTATTATTATTATTATTAACAATCTTAGCTTTTTTTTATAGAACCATTCACAAAAAAGTCACTAATTAACATAGGCGCACTGATGCACACATAACTCTGTGTGTGTGTGTGTGTGTGTGTGTATGATGCATTTAATGTAGTAGTGCTGTGAAAGAGCAAATGCTACATGTTTGCTAGATGGCTTACTACTGTTTGTGAAAGGATGAGGAAGAGGGGAAAATCCAGAGAGCTGGAAGGTGAACATCCAGAAAAGGAGGAGAATGAGGGGTCAGTCCTAGCCCATAGAGGAAACAACAAGAGTGTGGATTGAAGAGGGCAAGACAAATGAGGGTGCAGCCTACCAAAGGTCCACTAAATTACACTGCAGAGAAACAGAAGAATCAGCGGGAGGAGATCTTTGAATACTTCTGGGGGACATTGGAATTTTTGTTAAGTATTTGGTGGAGGTGAGCAGTGTCAAGTGGTGGTGGCTGGAAGCAGATGAATCCAGGAAATCACCGGCCCCTTTTTCACCCAAAGAAAAAGCAGCTGTGCATTCAAGGCTGGGAACATCGAAACTGCCACATGGGACAGGCACTGCATAAAAAAACCTTCAAGCTGACACAAAAGACAAAGAAGAGGAAGGCCTTTGAGACATGTATGGATCTACGAAGGCTCTGTCTCTGCCCAAGGCTGCAAGCTTCCATCCTCTATTATAAGGCCCTGAATATAGTCCAGAACGAACGTGGACACACAGAGTCCAGATACGTCTGCACAATCACAACAAATTGGAAGCTTCCAGATATCCACACAGAGCTTACCTACACACCCTCTGACTTTCTGAAGCACTTGTGACACAACATACATCATCTCAGTATCATGGTCTCACACCTTGCTATTCAACAGTGTTGGGTAGTATTGCATTAATGAATTATTGTACTCATCATAGTAATGTACAGTGTGTATCTTATAATGAGTATCAATTTCATCTCTGTGTACTCAATGGTCAGACTGGTCTGGGACATGTTAGTTCTGCGCAGGAAGCCCACAGCGTCACTGTCAGCACAGGATGTCTGGATTGTGAAATGCAGTCACCTGAGAGAAGCTAAGCTGCTGTTGGTAAGTCAATACCAGAGCTGTTTTTTTCCAAGTATTTTCTTAAAGTCTTGGAGTGATGACTTGCCAATGATGAGATGATGTCTGTTTGCAACACTGTTTCTGAGCATCTTTGCTCCAGGGTTCAATTGAACACATCTCTGATTGGTCACATTAAAACATGGATCAGTCTTGATCCTGAATGTGATTTGTAAGGGAAATTTCCTCCTTATTGAGTAAGAAAGTCGCTAATTATCTCAAGAATTAGAAACTTGGCACAATGAATCAGATCTCTTTAATACATGCAGCATGGAGAGAAGACCCACAATGTTCTCTGCTGTCTTCCACAATGTCCTGGCTTATATACTGTCAGGTAACAACAGGACAGTGACAAAACATACATCATGACAGTTGTTCAACATTCATTCTCTGAACTAGTGACTATTTGGTGTTCCTGTGAACCCTTTACCCATCCTTTCCCAGGGGAAGGTACATTTGGTCTTTGTTATTCATCTAAATAGTGACCCCCAGACCTAAGTTACTCCTCTGGCTTTCCCACACTTTGCATGTCGTAAACCATACACTCCTTTCTCACTCATCCTTCTTCTTTTCTTCTGGATTTAACATTTGTTAATTTCCCCCACAGACTACGCTGTCATTTTCACTTTAGCTTTTCAGACAGATCTGTAAGAATTAGGCAGCCCGTGAGGAATCAGACTGCTTTACTAGTGAAAAAAACTGGAGGTCATACCTAACTAGCTGTTCTTGTCAGTATACCTCAGCATTCATTGACTGAACTTAACTGAATGTAAACTTAACTTCAAGTTAATTTGGTAATGTGGTAGTTCTATTGATTGTTGAATTTTCAGCTGTTTAACATTATAACCAGTGAACACATTTTACAAGCTTAGTTATGCCAGTCTGGCCAGTCTGGCCTCTTTTCAGCCTTAGTTTTTGACTGTCACTTTCCTGCCTGTCTGTCTCCGTCTTAGTTCCAGTTCTCTGTCCTGTCATAGTCCCTGTTATGCCATAGTCCTGTTCATGTCTTGTATTTGTCCTGCTGTGTTCAGTCCACTTTGGAGTCTTGGTTCACTGTCTTGGTTCCCCATCATCTTTGTTCCTATTCGGTCTCAGTTGAGTTCTGTCTTGGTTTCAGTTTCTGTTATAGCTCTGTCAGTTTTGGTCCTGTTCATGTCTTAATTCTTTCAGTCCTTTCGGTCTCGTCCTAGTCTTGTCATGTCGTAGTCTTGTCTTGTCATAGTCTTGTCTAAGTTCTGTCTGTCTGTCACTATTCACCTGCCATAGATTCTCATCTCAGGTCTCAGTATTTTCCTCTGCTTCACCTCACCTATCAGCCACTCCCACCTTATCTAATCACCTGTGTTCCCAGCTGCAGCACCCATCAGGACTCTTTATAAGCCAGTTCATTTCAGTATGCCTTTGCCGGATTGTTTGCTCTTGTTCTTGTTCTTGTTGTTCTCGTTGTTCTCCCTTGTATCGTCATGGCTGTCAGTGCTCTTGTCATTTTGGATCTGCTCTCATTTGTGGATTTTTGACCTTCCTGGACCCGACCCTGCCGCGAGTTTTTGTTTGCTGAGATTTCTTTTGCTCTCATTAAAGATTTGTCCAAGCATTGTTTTTGTTTTTTTTTATGATGCTCTTGAGTCTATCAACAACCCACTCATTATAACAAAACTATTGAGTACCAGTTGAGTTGACCTTAGTGGTGGCTCACGTTTTAACATTGAAACAACATCATTTTATTTTATTTTTTTTACAGTGTAATGTAGAGCACTGTTCATAGTGATACCAGAGCTGAAAGAGCACCAGTGACCCTAGAGGCATGCTTTTTATTTTAAATATCAGAAGAAAAAAATATTAGCTCAAATTTTAGTAGCTCAACATCAGTTTTGATACTTTGATCACACCCTGAGGACAATGAAGCTCAGTGTGCTGGTTGTGTTTACAGGAGGAATGAATTGTTAAACACTCCTGACAGGTATGTTACTATAACTTCAAACCATCTTTTCAGCCAATGGAAATCATTTATCAGCAAACTGGTTTTCAGACAGGTAGACAGGCAATGGGCAGACAGACGGGTAGACAGAAAGGTACTGTTATGGGTCACAGAAACTGCATTATAAAAGAACAAGCCATAAACCAACAAAACAAGTAGGGGACTGACTAACTGACAGAGAATGAGTGGGAGTGGGTCTGTTACATATTTTCAGGCTGACTAGGAAATGAGATGCAGCTGAGGACGTGTGCAGAGATGTAAGGTGATAAAAGAGATAAATATGTCCACAGGCATCTGGTGGACAGCTCAAGGATGGCAGGTCGGGGGAGTCAGAAGGAAGTATATGACCTAGGAGAAGTCAACAGGGAATGGAGACAGGGACAGAGAAAGAGAGCAGTGCAAAAGGGCTGTGCTTAAAGAGTATGGCTGAAGGGTGAGACAATGGTACAGACATACTGGATAAACGCATCTGAACGCACCTGACCACTGAAGCTCCAGCTGGTGGGAGACATACTGCAAACTTGGCCATGCTTGGCTTTGGCCTGTTTTCAACATGTGGCTGCCTCACAAACGTTCTCATATGACAGACAAACAGTTTGTTGAAACACGTTTCTGAAAATGTTTGAGGTGAGAAATGGGCAATGCAGGAACAGAATTTATCTACAAGTGACAGTTGGATCTGATTTTCATGACTGGGCAGACTCACTGGCATAAAGCAGAGATTGAGTCGTGATTATGCATATTCAGATACTGCAACCAATTTGCAAAATATATTCATCATCCTTTGCGCTGTCAGATCTCCCTACTTGACATCAACCAGCAGATCCAGTGTGTCTGTACCATTAGACATCGTAATGCTTCATGCATTCAAGTAAGCTGAGTCTTTCAGCAGACATGTCCAAGTAGAGTCAGAAGGTCGACCAGTGTCTGAAACCCCAACCCCGACACCGTTGGGACATCGTAAATTTTTATTATCACTGTGACTTCTCATGTCTACAAGCAAGTGCAGCACCATGAATGTCTTTAAGTGTCATGTCTCTATCTAGCTAAACCTGTCTGGAAAAGTCGATTATTGCACATATTATATATAATAATTTATATACTGCATACTGCAAATTATTGCATGATTCTGTCATGCAATAATTTATGCAATAATAATATCTGTGGTGTCATGATGTGACAATTTAAGATTACAGATTTTGAGGAATTAAGAATAAAATGAAGTCAAGCTAAACTTAAACGAGTCTTACTCAGAGAGAGCTACAGCCACATGAGAGCACATTCCCTGAGTGGCTCTTTTCAAGATAGAGGATTTAAGGTCTGCCCAAAGAGTTGCTAGATTTGTTGCTTAGCATTTTTTTAAAAGCAAAATGCTGCCATAGGGATCTTTAACATCAGCAAAAGTGAGAAAGTTACTTGATTGGCAACACAGGTGAGTTGTTACTCCCTTTTGAACCCTTATTGCATCATGCTTGTTTGGAGCATATTGGCATAACCAGAGAGACTGTACTAAGTAACACAGTGAGGTAAGAAATGTGACTAATTAGTTTTGCTGTTGAGTAATGAGTGATAGAAAATTAGTAATTGATTGTATTTTCACGCAATATGATATTCAGACAGAGTTTTTGTGTCACCAAACATCTGACTGTATCTTGCATTAAGTTTCTTTTGGGGCATTTCTAGCCAGCCTCTGACTTCAAGTCTTATTTCTCCACTGTTGTCTCTCCACCAATCAGAGGCTTCTGTTGTAAAAACAGTTGGGTTGGATTTCCAAGTCAAACATAATTGGAAAGCTGTGTGCAGTTAAGTCAGAACAGCAGTCTCCTGTGATTTCCTCACCTCACAGGCTGAGGCCAACAGTGTAGGTCTCAAAGAAAAAAAGACAAGAAAAATAATGTGCCACTGAGATTTAAATCTTTAATGTATTATAAATTCTTTCATGTCTTTCCAACGGCAGTGATTTGCACCACTTTAACTCGACACAGAAATGCTGACTCCTCGGATGGAATGAATAATAAATTGGTTTGTGGACGTATCTCTTGGCACAGTGAGAATTGCACAGTGATTCTGTGAAAATGTAAAACAAGCAAATGTTCATGAAATATAATTATCATTCTTCAAACAGTGCTATTTATGATAACACAGACACCTTACTGAGACTGACCTCCTCTGTTAGACTTTGCTTTCAAAAGTGCAGTTAAAACAAGGCAAAGGCCGTGACAAATTAGAGAGAAATACACAGGACTGCATGAGGTCTCTGAAACTCACCTCAATGCACCATTTCACTCCTCTGAGAGCATCTGGGTAGGAAAAGAGCAGCTCCTTAGAGCAAATTGATTATGTATTTTTTCCTCATTGTGCAAAGTTTAAGGATCCAATAGACACTCTCTCTGTCTCCCAGGGTACAGACTGAATTAAATTTGCTGATAGCCATGTCAATAAACTCCAACCTTCCTGTAAATTATCTATATAAACAATCTAGCCAATGGCAGACAAAAACTTGATGTAACCTAACAAGTCTTATATTTTGAACATATTTTGAACATTTCGCGATCCCGCTCTATTCTAGAAATTAAGCAGAGGTAACCTGTCTTCTGCCAATGCCTTTACATGCACAGAAGAAATCTGACAACTGTAAACAATGTCAGTTTCTGTTTTAGTTGGATGTCAGCTGGAATTACTGGTAAACGTGTCCCACATCATAAAACAGGCTGGGAAAATAACCGGATCCCCTCAGACTCCCCTCACAGAACTATACACACAGACAGTGACCAGGAAAGCCACTGCCATCACACAGGACCCCACCCACCCTCTGCACCCATCCTTCCAACCGTTACCATCAGGTCGCCGCTGTAAGGTTCCACTTTCCATCTACGAAAAGTATTTTATTCCCACTGCCATCACCACCCTGAACAGTTTGAAATAACAAATTAAAGTCCTGCCCAGATACTGCGCTTGTCGTATATATTGCACAATGTTTGTCTGTACTGTGTCTTGTGTATTTTCTTTTAACTATTTATCTATTATCTATTATCTATTATTACCTGCCAAAGATAAATTACTGTCACTAATGTAACAGACAATAAAGGTTATCTTATGTTAAACTGTTAAGACACCGATGACAAAGTTTCTTGGTTACATTATGTTGAAGAAAGTAGATCACTACATAGAGTTTACACTTATATCTGCATGAAATGATTTTTCGAACGATAAAGCATATCCAGTTATACGACGTCGTCAAAACCATGAAAAATAATATAAACTGTCCCTTACTGAATCAATACGGGATGGAATGTGTCCCACTGTTTTTTTTAAAAATACCTCCCAGTCTGCCTGTAAAAAGAAAGAGGCTGTACAAATACAGATGTGAATGGCAGATGGACCATGGGTGGATCAGACCTGTCAGTGGGAATGAGTACAAGGCAAACTATACAGTTTGCAGCTACCATGTCTGAACAGTGCAAGGGCAGAGGACACAGAGTGGGATCATTTTGAAAGACCAAACATTTTGCTCATGTTTTAATGCTTAATATAATAGATGCAACTGTGCTTTTGACAAGGCTCAGACTGGTTTTGAACCCAAAAGCAGGACACAGATGCAAAAAGTACAAAATAAAAGTCTTTATTATAAATGTGCAAAACTCAAAATCACTCTACTGAGGAAAACGGTCATCAAACAAACAAAGTAATAAACTTAAAGTCGCTCTAGCAATGCTGAGGAAAAACGAAGCAGGAAAAGAACAAGACAACGTGGTAGCAATGGACACGGCAGACACGACAAACTGGCACAGGACAGGGGAAGACGCGGACATTAAATACAAAAGGTAGGGAGTCAGGTGGAAACAATCAGGGCGGGGCAGACAATCACACCGGCGGGAAACACAGAAGGAAGGGCAAGCAACCTGAAACGGGAAGGGAAACAGTTACCAAAATAAAACAGGAAGAGACAGGACAACATGAGACAAGACATAACTGCAAAAGTAACTTAGCGTTTTTTCCTGGTTATGACAGCTTTACTCTCATCGACTCTTTAATTCCTTTACATTCATTTTGAGAGTAGAAGAGGACTTTGAAACTGATGCATAAAAAGCACAAATTGGTGTTTAAAAATTTACCAGATTGCAGGAAATAAAGTGTCTGACACCCATAATCTGATTGGTGAGGACCCCAGAACCCCTGCTGGATTGGTGTCCCTTATTTTTCTCATTGAACCGTAACCTGGGCGCAGTGCAGTGCTGACATATTAGCACCTTGTAAATCAGAAACAATCTGCTTCACTAGTAAAGTATGTGCTCACATACAAGAAATCTGACTCTGTCTTTTCATTACTCTCAGTGCACTAACACAGGAACAGGAACAGTGCCCAGAGGGAAGAACTTGGAGCAGGTAGTGTTCATGGTGTGATGGATTTGCAGGGATGTTTCCTGCCCATTTCCCGACATTGGAGGTGTTGGTCTTGAATGACAGACAGGCTGGCACAACTGATTTGGTGGCTAACCCAAACCAGATGGCGATGGAAGTGTAGACAACAGACTGGAGGATTGCAGTGTGGAGGCTGCCACAGTGAGATGGATGAGTTTGGAGATTTGTTGTATGAAGCTGATTTGTCGAACATGTTCACAAAGAGTTGCCTTTTTGCTTATCCAGCAGATATGAAGCAACATGAGCATTTGTTTAGGATTGTGTTACTGTCAACCTGATGAGTCTCCACACACTCCTATTATTATTTCTCTCTTTAGCAGCTCAGTGCTCCACTGTCTGCCACTGTCTGCTGTTCGATGCCGGGCAGGTTGCATACAGTGAACATCTGAAAACAAAGTTCATAAGAGATGTTAAAGTGAACCAAAGCACTAAAATTGTGAGCTGTAAAACCAAAATAATGAGCTGAAAGATGCTGAACTATGCTGTTATGAGATGATGAAAGAAACTGCAGTTAAGTGAAAATTCTCTGTGGGCTCATATCTACAGGTGACCCTTATACACATAGTCACTGTTCACATTAAAGTATTGATTACTGCAGCTTTAAAAGTACATGTAAAGACACCAATTGATGACACCAAGAGGACCGATGTGGACAACATCTCCGAAGGAATCCTCCACTCCAGGCACAAAACAGCTAAATCTTTTGAAACTGAGCAAAAAAACCTGTGCTCCATGAATAAAGGGAACATGAAAGGATTAGTGAAGCAGATGACTAGCAGAACACATAGTTTGACACGGATATATCGAGGTGGAACATAAAGGTCGGGATGAGCTGTATTTACTGCCTGTGAAATTACAAAAACTTTTGCCAGATGTTTTTCTTACAAGTATTTTAAAATCATCAGACTATCTTCAAAACAATTATCAGATACCTGACAGCTACCAATATTTTAGTTGTCGAAGGTTGCCATTGACTAAAGATTTGCATGGCAAACAAGGTGAAATTACAGGGAAGGAACAGAGTCATCATTTCTATCCCGAACATGTCATCTTCACCTCAGTGTTTGCACATATTTAACTATGACCCTGTTACTGTCAAACATTTCACATGTCTAGTTACAGGCTGTTAGTGTATTGATCAATGTGTGGATTGGAGGTGACATGACTGACTGATGCCTCTTGTTTTTAAAGAGAGGTGCAAAGATTTATTACCATCCGAAAGACTTTTTAATGACCTTTTGCTCACCTCTCCTTACTCTTCATTTTGCCAAAGGAGTCACCGACTCAAGTCTTCAGATGTCATATGATAGATGGTGCTATGATACCAGCCCATGGTCCCTTCAGGATCATGTTCTGCTCAGGGAACAATAATGATGAAATGAAGATTATCCATCACATCAGCAACTATGACATGCTGCTTTCTAACTGCAGCAGTAAAAACACAGAAGAAAAAACAAGGCCTGGACTGCCCGGGGTTCCTAACCTGTCTTGGTGGGTGAATCCATATTGATGGTCAGAAAATTCCTGTGGGTCCAGTGTTTCAAAACAAAAGTGTGTGTTCACATTGCAATGTGTTCAAAGCAGTGTGAGTGCAATTTTTTTTTACTTCCTCTCACTATGTTTGACTAATGTAAATAACTAATACACTGTGTTTGTAATTCCCTGTGTTTTCATACCCAAATCCCCTTCTTTGTATCCTCAAAGTGACCTTTCCCCGCTGCTGACGACATTTTACCGTGGCCTGGGCCAGTAGTGAGCTGGTTGTGGCTGTCAAGGAGAAGCTCATAGTCACCACAACAGTACCAAGACATTTTAGTCCCTATTACTGGCAATGGTTAACAAGAAGAAAGCACAAGTCAGTAGTCACAGTCCTGATGAACTCATAAACTGTGGACATACATCCACACATGCGCATATCAACAGACCCTCGCACACAAAGACCTTCTGTGGCTGTAGTAATTATCGGACAGGAGCAAAAGAAGAAGCCAGGTGATGCAGGATAAAGAGCAACACAGTTCTCACCAGGAGGGGAGGAGGTTTGGGTGGATAGATGGGTCAAATAGGACTTTGATTTAGGAGACTGCTGTGTGTGTATTGTGTGAAACCAACAGTCATCACTGAGTAAAAAAACGTTAACTTATATTTGTTGTTTATTTGTTGAAATGTTGTTTTGGGAGTCATTGGCAAAAGACCTATTCTGTTGTTTAGCAACAGAATACCACACCATAGAACAAAAAAAAAAACAACAACAACTAAAACAAACAAGCAAATATAGGAAAAGACAGGATTACAGTACTTCTAAAGCCAATAATGCCAAGGGTGTGTATGTGTGGGTGTGCATGTATGTATGTCTGTGTGCGTGTGTGTGTTTTGTGTTTGCCCCTAGAGCCGAGAGTTAGTGGGAGACCACCGCACGGGCCCTCCCCATGAACCCACCCCTGCCAGTAGGCAAGAACCCCCAGCACCGAAGAGCCCACCAGCCCAGGAGAAGGGATAGGCCTGGGCAGAGCCCAAAAGTCCGCCCAGCAACCCCCGCCCGAGAGCCCAGCAGGAAGCCACAAGGAGGAGGCCCCAACAGACAGACCGAGAAGGAGACTAGGCGATGACCAACCCCGAGGCCAGGCCGGATCCCCCCCAGGAGCAAGCAGAAACCAGGCTGGTCCCCAGGCGAGAGACCCACCCTCGCAGATGTGAGCAGCATGATGAGAAGGACTGTTTAAATACCAATTCTAATTGAACCAGGAAACTTATTGGTCAATTCATGCATCAAACACCTGTTGTGAATTTTGCTGTTAAGCTTGTTAGAGAACTTGTTAGAAAACAGCAACTTGGGCAAAAAGTACTGAAACCATTGAAACACTGAACAGGTGGACATGTGCATTCAAAAGTTGACAGAAGGTCACATTAAGTTCACGTCTAAAGCTTATAATTCATTTTAGGTTCATCCTGAAATTTTACCCGAAAGCCGAATATTCCTAACTTTTTGTGAGTAGTGTATATTATAAATATTATAAATTTGCACCAGCTCTGATGTGTGCCTCTGCCTGACTCATGTTAATCATAGTATTTAGAGGTATCTGCAAGCTGGCAGAAAACACACACTGATAGTTAAAATTAATTACCATGGTATAAACCTATGGTATTGTTAATTTAACCAGGAGACTGTTGTTTTTGAGGAACATTGAACAGCTGCTGGCTCATCCAACCTCATATCTGTTGAAAACTACTGTGAACATCTGCTTCCTCAACGCCTGTTGGGATCTACTGTATGGATGCTACTTACTCAGCTCGAGGCTACATGTAATTTCAAGTTAGACAGCCTATCAACATGAGTAACACGTGCTGGTGCAGGAATTCAACCAACTCCTGGGGAGGAGGGCAGAATTAACAATACACTTCCTGCTTTGAGGCGAAAGGTTGAACACTGTGGCTTATAAAGGGTTCAGCCTGACCACATTTGCAGTTGTGGAGAGATTTTATCATGCAAAGTTCTGGTGTAATGAATCTGCTCTGGACACTTGATCTCATAACAATGTGGTCTGCCTCCCACAAAATATGCACATTTTTAACAGTATTCGGTCCAAAGCCACAATCAGCCAGGCACCACTGAGAAAATGGATGCAAGTTTAAGGTTCAGGTCAGTCAGTCAGGAGGCTTGGATCCATTAAAGCATCATGTCTAAACAACAGCTCAAACCATTCTCATCCTTATTATAGAATAAGCATGTCACAATCTGCCTCTTTGTCCCTCCCTCCAGCCACATTCAATCTTTCTCAAACACATTCATTTCCACTCTCCACTTATCCACAAGATGCCCACGGACTTTCCCTCCTCTCCCACCTGATCCCCCCGCCCATCTACACACCTGTTTTCACCTCCATTATCTGCGCTGCAGTGACCTGGACTTCCCCGCCCACCTCCTCACTTCTGATTCTCTCATCAGTAACTCCCCATTTATACCAGTCTTCCTTTGTTCCCTGCCAATTTGTCAGGTTTATAAGCGCTTCCTGTTCTTGCTTTGTAGCCTTTGCCTCTTAGGTTCCCATGGTGAAAACATCCATGATGCATGCAGTTTTCACTGTACTTGCATTGCTTTGTTCTGTGACATTACAAACGGTTACAGTTCAGCAGATTTGCCTACTGTTGTCGCTTATATAACATAGCCTATTGACTCAGCTGAGAATCTATATCACTCGGAGAATGTCAACAGGATATCTCCTCCTGACCCTGTGCGTAATGTGCGAGGAAAAGGTTAGCAATGAAGTCACATTTGCAGTAAATGTATAGTGTTAGTTACTATTTGTCAGTGAACACAGGCTGCAGCTTCTCAAGACCAAAATAAAACTCCCATGTGTTGTTTTTCAACTGCTGAAAAGGTGAAAAGGCCATCTCATTGTCATATTGTGGATGTCAGTATAGGTATAGTATAGGTTATCACTAGTGGGTTTGTTTCTCCTCACTCTCAAGCACTACAACACTACAACACTGATGACTACTGACAGCTGTTGCACAGAACACTACAACACCTGTTATTCAAAGGAAATGACACTGGGAGAAAAACATGGAGTGTATTGCTGTGAGAGGTGGAGACGATAGTTATGCACTCTAACAGTGAAGCATGGAGCAGAGCAGGAACAGCTCTCCATGTGCCGAGAGGCTACTGCAGTCCCCCCAGAATGCACACCCACAGTGACTGATCTGAACTTTACATCTGGCCCACCATAAATACTAGTGAAGAGCACAACAGGAGATGGACAATTGATGAGCTTTAAAAGAACCGAAAAATGTGCGGTAGTACAATATAGTTTGTGGTCCCAGACTCCAGGCCAGGTCTGTTACAGTGCAAACCTGTGGACGAGACAATCCATCTGTTTTGAAGATGAATATCAGTATGTTTGGTATGTGGGGTTGATCGATGGCTCAGGATATAAATTATGCTACTGCAGTTATTGATGAGTTTAAAATATGAGTGCTGTCTCTTCTGTGTCTCGACCAAGGGAGTGCGTCTTGGCACAGAGAACAACAGCTTCAAGCTTCAAGGGAGCTTCAGCTTGCTAATTGTAGCTACAAGAACAAAGTAAAGAACATGCTCAGTGCTGGTGATTCACGCTGAGCTTGGGAGGGTGTGATGTCTGTGATGGGTATGCTGTCCAGGAATTGTTCAGGTTCCATATTGGAAAGCCTGACCTTGACCTTTCTAATGAGCTGAACACTTTTTTAAACTGGCCATGTTTTCAATTGGGAGCTATCAGTCTTCAATAATACTGTTCTTGAGCAGATTTCCATGTTGATAGTGGCAATGTCCAAAAAGAAATTGGACAGTATTGGAGGTCATATATTTAAGAACTGTGCTGAACAGTTGGCAGATATGTTCTGTTCTTGATCTTCATATTGTATTCTCAACTCCTTGTCTTTGAAGTGATACCGTCTTTGTACCTGTGCCAAAACATAAAGCTCTAAAGCCATCTAATAACTACAGGCCTGTGGGGCCTACTTCTCTTATTCTGAAATCATTTGAGAAGATTGCAAAGGATGCATGTCTGAACACAGTTCAAGCATATTTGGACCCACTCTGATTTGCTGACAAGTAAGCATTGGTGTTAATGATGCCCCACCCTATGGCACCCTATTCAACATGATTCTGGCACATGTTGAGGGTGCTAAGATTTTTGTGGGCTTATTTTTTAAATTGATTTCTCTTTCTTTAATTGTGTCCAGACCCCCCTTTTAACAGGAAGGTCAGATAACATTTACAACATTGATCTTGGCCAGACATGCTGGCTGGTGGATTTCTGAAGGTTAAAGAGATTTTACTTTGTTTTTTGTGTTCTCCTCCACCGTATCGCTCCAGGTGTATGTTTTCTTGCCTCTTTTATTTGTTTTGTACACTAACCTATGCCAAAACCAGTATGTGAGGCATCATACCATTCAGTTCAAAAAACATTCTATCATCGTGTCGCTCAGCACTGACCCTGGTGCAAGTACTTCCTGGATGAAAATGCATTTTCTTTAAAGGCTATGATCGTCTCCTGTGGTGTTTAATGATCAAGTTCTTGAGTTGTAATTGATTGATTGCACTGTAATTGATGACATGCTGACCTTCAAGCTTCATGTGGATGTGCGCAGAAAAGTCCATCAGCACATGTACTTTTATCATAAGCTTCAAAGTTTCAATGTTGACAGTAGTTTTATTGAATCAGTCAGCTTGCAGATTTGTCAAAGTGTGCAGCAACATTATGACCTTGAATGACCTTTCTTCTCTGTACAAGGTTAGGAAACAGATACCTTGACCTTGACCTCAGAACTGCAGTAAATGGCACCAGCCATTAGGCATAAAACTGCTTGGATAATAATGAAAAAAACAAAATAAAACGTGGGTCCAGAAATAAAACAGGATGAACAAAGTTTTAATGAGAATTGTTGATGGTAATGCTGGTGCAGAATGTTTCAAAATGTTTTTTTAACTGTGCACCATAAATAAAATTCCATTCACCTCCATTGTTTTGGGGTGGAGGCATAAATCTCACACACTCATATCTCAGAACTGACACCACAGTAATGATGATTAGTGTTTTTATTGCGTTTATAGGAACATGATATCAAAATATAAGTCGCTGACTATGGCCATTTAAATATACACTAACACAATATTTGTCGAAGCACAGAGTCACAGTTGAGACTCATCTGGTTTGATTCACACTAATCAAACTCCAGCTTGTTCCACTTACTACTGTGTAACAAGCTTGTAAGAAGCCAATGGCTCCCTATTATATTGTAAATAATTTATTGTACTTTACATAGTCTTGTGAAAAGATGTGTTTTAGTTCATGTTGATAAATCAAATTTAAGACCAACAAAATTAAAGAATCATCTATTCAGTTTGATTGTAAATAACTTAATATCAGCCTTAGCATCTGAACTCTTGAAAACTGTCAACAAAAAACAGCGGGGCCTGGGTTCTATCAGTTATCTAATTATTCTGTTGTGTTACTGACTCTGACTCAGTGTAATTGTTAGCAAGGCATCGCTGTAAAAGAGTGTTTAGGCTTTGCCAAACACTCCTGTATAAATAGAGGTTAAGTGAACCATGAAGCATGAGAGACAAGTTGTTGGAGCTGGAATCACAGGGACATGTGACTGATGTGCTCTATGATGCAACTATTATGCATGAGACTTTTGGTCAGTTTTTCAGGAGCACTTGTATTTATTTATTTTTTAAAATATAATCAAATGAATGTAATGTGTACCTCCCTCTCAATGGTGAACCCACAGAGAATAGAAGCAACTCTCCAGAGCCAGAGTCTTCAGCCTCTTTTATCCTATTATTCTGGTTTCACACCTCACAGTGTGGTCTACCTGCCCAGCACCAAACGGCAGGCAGACAAAGTTAACAACTAAGTTAGTGAAGAAAGTTGAAAAGTCAACAGAGCCTGATATATTTCTAAAGTATTTGTGGAGACCAAACCAGAAGATGGACAAAAACAAAATGAATGCTGTCCCAGGCAGACTGATAGACGTACAATAGATGTCACCTGCCACTTGACCAACATAAAATTACAGTATTGACTATCAAGATGACAAAATGATAGATAGATTGTAAACATATATGAGGAATAAGGAACCGGGAGGATGTCGAGAAACTTCCAGGTACCAGGCTGAATATCCTGAATTCTCCCTGTACGAACTGTACAGTGATGTAAGGTATTAAAAACCAGCCTGAGATAGGTAGTCATAATACAAGCACTGAAGTGGAATCTGAATCTATACTTAACATTTACCACTTTATTAAGCTGATAAATATTCAGAGATCATGGATTAAGTTGTGGGGTTGTAATTAGAGGCTCAACCATGGGGACGGTGCCAGTGGTAAGTGATAAATTAAATGAACATTGTAGGTCCCAGAAATGGGCAGAGATTTTTTAAACGTTGAGCTGGGAGGGGGTGGAGGAGGCAGGTATATGTTCTAAACTAGCACCAGCTCAGACAAAGAGAGATGGTCTAAAATGTTTAAGAATAGACAGATCTGAGATTCAACATTGCACTGTTGATTTTCCAGACGTAGGTAGAGACAAGGAAACCAATTTTATTTGTGATCTTATTTTGCTGCAGGAATAATGTGAAGAATCATGAGCTGTGAAGGGATGACAGATGGCTGCTTTTCAGTAAGTTTGGCCCCGGTGCCAAAAAGAACTCTAGGGTTGCGTTTGTTGTTGGTTAAAGTGAGAGAGAGGGAAATGCGTTGTCGACTCGTTTTAATTATGCACCAGCCCACAGCAGACAGAGCACACTTGTAATTATTAACTGATTTATTATTTTAAAAACTGTTGTGCCACGAGAGGTAGAAAACATCCAGTTTTGATTTATGCCACCTGCATTCCAATCTCCTGCAGGCCAAGACATGCAACTGAATCCTGGAAACTAGAAAGAGCTGTATTTAAGTCAGTGGTGCAATTTTCAATGGGGCCTGTTGCTGCAGTGAAATGGGGTCAGGACCACAGGCAATAGCTCACCAAGTACATTTACAGGTCATAGAGCAATGCAGAAATCCATCAGCACCAGCGTTACAAGGACAAGCTAGTGTTTCTTCAGATTGAATGAGAAAGTAATCATCCATCGCAAATGTGACAGAAGACACAGTCGGAGCAGAAACCTGCATGAAAGAATCAAGTCAAGGCTGTTAATGACTTCAGTGAGTAGGTGCAAGTGAAACCAAAATAGAATAGTATAGAATAGCTTTGTTGATATTGCAGTGATACAACGAGATTAAAAGTGCCTACTAGTCAGTGCATCATACGAATGCCAAAAACTATAAACGGGCCAATACATATAAATAAGCAGTAAAATAAATAGTCTGCAGAATCATTAATAAGATAATAAGAACATTATAAGAATAAATAACACGAACATCCATTCAATATGGCACACATACAATCCATTCAAGCATACTTTTCACTCAGTTGCAGTTACAGTCCCTTGTTTATCTCACAGCATGTTTACTGTTGTGGCTATTATTAAGTTTCCTTGTTGCTGTGGCATAGAAGCTGTTTTTGAATCTGTTTGTTCATGCTTTAATTGATTTGTACCGTCTCCCTGACGGCAGCAGTTCATACAGATGGTGTCCAGTTTGTGAGGTACCTTTGAGATTGTTCTGGGCTCTTTGAGACAGCACAACCTGTGAAGTCCCTCCAGGCTGAGGAGAGGGCGGCCGATGATCTTCTGGGCTGTTTGGATGACCCTCTGGAGCGCTTTCCTCTGAGCCACTTTGCAGCTGGTGTACCGTACACATATACAATATGTCAACAGGCTCTCTATTGACACAAGCAGTCTTTTGGTGATGTTGTTCTTCCTGAGCACTCTCAGAAAGTGCAGTCTCTGCTGGGCCTTTTTCAGTAGCTCAGAAGTGTTTCTGCTCCAGGTTAAGTCAAGTTAAGTATCAAGAAGGCTTTACTAAGAGTCTCAAGAGGGTGAATATTGAAATGATCAGTAATTAAAACCTCATCAGAATTATTAACAAGGTCTGAGTCAAATTCTCCAAAAAAGGGCCAGGTGGTCTATAGCAGAGGTTTTCTAAGCTGGGGCAGGCCTCCCCATGGGGAGGCTCAGTGAATAAAAGTGAACAAATATGTTATTGCATTAGTTATCAAATCAGCTGATCTGTACAGTATCACATGGTAGAATGGGCGGTGTCTGTTGCCTTGGATGAAGCAATTCATAGTTGATGGAGATGGTCTTGTGTGTGTGTGTAAGTAGACAATTGTTTGTTAATGTCAGCCATATCAACACTACTGTCACCGTTGTGTCCCCCTGAACCCATGGCTAAAAAAAACCCTATCAAATAATGCAGCTTTGAGGGAATATTGTGACATGCTGGATATAAGCCTTCTTGTTGGAAGTTAAATGAAAAAGATGTATAGTTCATATATGTGTGTTCAGTCCAGAGATGTGTTTATGTTGGAAACAGTACATGTGCATGTATATTAAACATGTGGAAAATGAATAATATAGGTAGTATTTGAAATAATAAAAATCAATTGAAATTGTCCAGAACTTAAGTGTTGATTGTGAGAGAAGTTTCAGTTTGATTGATTTATTTTTATTTTTCATTTTCATATTAGATTTCAATGTTCAGTCTTATGTGTTCCTTGTTCAGATGAAATAGTGTCATTCTGATGTGAAACGCCGTCACATCTCAGACTATATCACCGTCAACTGATCATTCATATCACGAAGCACAGACAGTTCGAACTGCAGTCACATGGCAGCTGATCAGATTTGTGTTTTTCTGTGGGGATTTTATTTGACTACAAAACACATCTGTGTCACATAGGAGGAAAAACCAGATCTGAGACGTACAGCCAGATTCTTTGGCACACAAAGCAATTATTTTGTGGTCGTAAGTGAATGCCACAAAATGCACATGCAAACAAAATTGAAAACAATAAAGCTGACTGTGTGAGTAAACATCAAATACCTTCTGCTTTTTCTGAGATGTCGGTTTAGTCTCCAAGGTGACACCTTTAGTCAGAAACATTTCCCCAGCATAGCCATAAATGTCTGACACGTTTCTGTGCATGGTCCAGCTCTGGACACAAGCGGAAATCTCTCAGAAATCTGATCAAATTCAAGTGGAGTGTGGAGACCCCTAATACAAAAGAGTCATTGCACATGTTGGGCTTGCATTCATAATTTAATCGTGTTCACATTTAAACAAGTGATGTCCTAACCATGTCTCTTTTATTTTTGATGATTCGGTTAAAAATACTCCAAACTGCCTGGTAGAGAAGTCAAAAACAGAAAGTTGTATTACTCAGTACAAGAGTGCGACACAGCGAACAGAGAGACGGGATAAGAGACTACATGTCCATGTCTTCTGTGTCAGACAATCCAGATGTGACCTTTTGTGCTGTTCAGTTGCACATGCATCTCATTTCATAAAGGTCTGGGTCCAAACCTAAAGCAGACAGTGTGGCAAAGTAATGATTTCCATTTCTTAGCGTGCCTAACTTCAAAAATGTGTAAGTTATAAAATTGTTATTTAAGCTGTTGTATGTTGTGTATGTTTAAGAACACACCGTAATTAATAATAATAGTAGTAATAATAATAATAATAATAATAATAATAATAGCAACTTGACTTTTTCCTGGTGAACCATTTTCCTCCTTCCACTTTGACTCAGTGCATGGCTAAAGTCCCTCAAGAGCTTCAAGTAATCACTCACTGTCATGATAGAAACTGTTTCCCCAGCCAAAATCAACAGTGGTGACAGATGATGGCAGAGGCTCATTATACTGTTTACTTTAGTAACCTGCAAATGAAAGGTTCCCATACTGGTGCTGATAAGATTCTACCTAATGTTTACTCTGTTGAGTATAAACAGGATTTTCTCCCAGCCCAACACTGTATAAAATGTTTTAACAATACAATTTTCAGTTTCAACATTTGATATGTTGTCTTTGCACTATGTCAATTAAACATAGGATGTAAATTATTTATTAACTATCAAATTCCGATTTTATCAATATTTTACACAGGGTCGTCCAACAGCATCATCCAGCTTTTTTGGGAATTGGGGTTGTACAAAAAATGACGTACAATCCAAACTTCTCACTTTAACCACTTCAGAATCTTTCAATGTTATTTACTGTATGGAAGAATCAGACAGAGCAGTAAGTACCAGCTTTCAGTAATTTATACTTTTTAATAAAGCAATAATTGCAACATAGTTGGGTACAATCTGAAAAGTTATTGAGGTTCAATTCCCAGCACGCGTGTCAGTGCAGTTTTCCTCAAGAACACTACATCTGTGTTGTACCATGAAGGTTTTTTTCGGCGGAACATTCATCAAAACAATCCTGCTTTATTAACCTTGAAAAGCATTACTCATACCAAGTGTTATTAGAAGATTAAAAGGAAATGAAAAATGAATGTTCAGTTCAATTACATTTCATCCAGGACTGACTGGCATTTTCCCAGGTGTCTTAAAATGTCATTTGGTTTAAGCTTGGAGAATATAAGGAACAACCACAAGGAATAGTAAATTATTTTATTTTTTCAAATTCCCATAATGATTTAATTCATCATTGTTACTCGAACATTACTGTGCATTGCAACCACTTGTGGGCAAAGTGGGCACCTGAGAATTTATAAGGAACATTCTTGAACCCGTTTTTTTTAACAGTCAGTATGATCATGAACAGAAAATGAGAGTCAGGCACAAGGCATGCTGAGCATAGCAGCCAACCCCTCATCACACACAACGTTGATATTTAACAATCCAACTAAGTCATGGGTTAAGTTTCTATGTTCTTTGCCACCATATTTAAAACATCTGCACATGGCAGTGCTCCAATTGTGGTTCTGTGGGTGTACTTAACAGCCACCCAAACCCCCAACCGCCACAGCAGCCTGGTGGAGCAAGCAAAACATATGTACACATACAACAACAACAACTGTTGCATCGTGCCTGAATCCCAAATTTTCTTCAGTCTTCCACAGTTAAATTGGATGCATTGGATACACAGCCCTCCATGATGTCCACACCCTTATTTTCCTCGCTTTAGAAAGGGCACACAACTTCCTGGATTGGTACTGTACGATGCCACTGACCAGCAATCATGTGAAAAGTATTCACATCTTTTACTCAAGAAAAAGTACTAATACCACACTGTAAAAATACTCTTTCTCTGCACCGAAAATGTCACTTAAGTATGTAAGTAGAATTAGGACAATGTACTATAAGTACTTAATGCAGAAAAATGCCCCTCTGAAACATATACTATTAGTAGTGATTATATATTATATAATTTGATTATCATTACTCATGCATTAATAAAAAAGCATTATTTTACTGTTCTGTGACTAGAGTACTGTGCTATTTCATAACAGACAGCAACTAATATTGGTCTTCTGATAAATATATTTTTCCATTTATCTATTAGTTTGTAAACATTTTGGAAACAGTGAGAAAAGCTATAAGAGTTACACCTTCATAATGCTTGTTTTGTGTGAACAACAGTTAAAACCTCAAAATGATTAAAAATAATTAAAATAGTAACACTTGACATTGTGGTACAGAAAAATGTGAATCATTACTAAGGAACGAGTGAGGACCAAATCAGGAATGATCTGATAACTAAAGTAGCGTTAATGAGTAATTCCTGAATAACTGTGACTCGAGGACTACCCATGTATATAATGATGAGTTAGTAGATTTGGTGGAGCTGAGGCCTTTGCTATAAACTGAATAGCTACTGACCACGGACTGACTGACTGATGAATGGGTGGGCACCCTGTGTATAGATTGTAGGCAATGATTTTTTGCTTGTTACTGAACAATGAATGATTGCTTTTTGTGGGGATCCATGGTAAAACCCAGAGCAGACTGAGCAAACTCTTTATCAAGTGAACTGAACTCTGGGATGAGTGGGCTCTCTGTCACACAAACAAACACTTGTTCTTGTACTTCCTCTTTTCAGTTCCATTACCTCATTTTTAATTTTCTGATCCGTCTGGTTCAGAATTTAAAAACATTTTATTTGGTGTTAGTAAAAAAAAAAAAGAGAACGCAAAATATGCAATAAGAGTAATAACATGTGTCCTGAGCACAAAAAGTTTGAAATCACTGTAGTAGAGAATAGACTGAGTGATATTGTACTAATCTTTAGTTCTTATTTGATTCATAAATACAACATAAACTCTGACATTAGAGAACCATTCATTATTTTTGGATGAGAAAAGACTTAAATAATTACTAAAATAGTTGCCAATTAATTTTCTTAACTGCTCCATAAATATAGACTAACTGATTAATCGACTAATTGTTTCAGCTGTACTTGAATGCAGTATACTGCTCATTTGTAAAGTAACTAGTAACTAAAGCTGTCAGATAGCTGAGGTGAAGTAAAAAGTACCTCTGGAATGTAGTGGGGTAGACGTAGAGAGTAGCATGAAAAGAAAAGGCTCAAGCAAAGCACAAGCGTCTGAAATTCTTGGAGTCACATTAAATGGGTAATAATTTTATTTTAAATATACTTAAATAAAGCCAGATGCACATCATATATTTCAAATGTAGAAGAAAGAATTCATGTCTTACTTTTGTCAGACTGAAACTGAATTATGGGTGACACTTTTGTGGGGAAACCTTCAATAGACAGAAAACTTACTCGGATGTCTTGGATGTTTCAGTGACTGTGAGTTTCTAAAAGTATTGCTGAGTTACTGGCTGTGAGCATATGCTTGACGTCAACAGGCAGGTTAAATGTTGACTCTGTGGAGAAGACATGGTTATGTGATATGTTTCTTGTGGGGATGTTTTAACAGGTATGGTGAGTGCTGCTGGTGGAGGTGGTTGAGTGGCAGCAGCTCTTGAGGCGGCCCCCCAGGTCATGTGGCATGGACAGGTGGGAGCAACATACTCTACCAAAGTCTTTCATGGTCAACAACAGACCATGTACATACACCATTCTCAGTCATGACAGGAAAATGAAAAACATCATCCACACCTGCCGAACAGACACAGGCAGAGTGCTGGAGGGAATACACTCTTTTAATATTCCTGCTGGCACCCCTCACTTTCAATTCAGTTTTTGTGCAAGCAGCTTTGCGGTTATTAATCCATGAGTCTGGTGACAAGACACTGAGCACACTGCAAACATGCTACTTTTCCAAATAAGGGGATGCCTTATGTAAAGACAACATATGTCCACCTTTCAGGATATGTCACTTATATGTTCACTTTATAGCAGGCCCACTGTGCCGAGCTGCTGTCCTCTTGTCTATTTCAGACGCTGCTGGTGGTGGCCTCCTCCGCCTGCTGGGAAAAGAAATACACAGACGTTTACGGCCACATCTACTCACATGTTGCTTAACTGTAATTTACAACATGGTAAAGACGGCCATGAGCCAATGGCTTTTCCTCTAATATTTTTGTTTTTTCTCTAAATCAGAACAACTTAAAATATATGTATTTATGCATGCATAGTTTGACATTAACGGAAGGGGAGCAGAAAGGCCAAGTTTAAATGATTTTTCCAACTCTGAATGTGTTTTGTTTCTATATAGTTTAACTACTGATTTGAGTTACTTTTATGCTTGAAAGTTAAAGATTGTGTTCAAATTTTTGATGAGAGCAGTGGTTAAAAAGTTAAAAAGTAGTAGCAGTCCAGTTTGATTTGTGTGTGCATGGCCACAGTAATAAACATCTTGGGTGCAATGGGTTGAAGACATGTTCACTGCATCTCCTTAAAAAGAACATTCTCATATAATTTATGGCAAATACTTCTGCAATTTGTTTTCACATGGTACAGTTACCTGCTCATGCAGAAGCTGCTGCAGTCAGAGTCGCTTGCCAGCGTGCACGCACATCGCTGTGCAGTCTCAGCGGAGCGCCTCATACGCAGGGAACCCTGGTAGCTGGACATACCGTAGGGTACAGTGTGCCTAAAAAAAGACACACACAGACACAGCACACTATGTAACTGTGCAGACAGAAACCCCTGTACATTAGACTGACATTACACTTCACCTGCACTGCCTTGAGGCAAAGGTACATAATGTTCGTCCTTAACGTTACATCAGAGAGGAACTGATTCAGCTCTGTAGAGATTTAAGAATCTGTTGTCAGTGGTGATGTACTGAACTGGATTATACTGAGATGTGTCTCTAATATTTTGTCTTCCTCATTTGGATACGAGATGGAGACAGAACATAGGAAACACCTTTCAGACTAATGCAGTCCAGTACAACACCACAGACTGCAGCCTCCAATTTTTAAGCTCTCTAGAAATTTGTGTCTACAATTTCACATGAGCTGGAAACAAGCCAAAGCCAGATTATCTAAACCACCTTCTTCTGAGGTGAAACTCATAGGAAAGCATATCCAAAATGTTGATATTCCTCAGTGCACAGGAACACTGTGTGCATGAATAACTATGGCAATTACAGTAGGTCAAAGCTGAATCAGTACTGTGGTGAATATTTACAATGGCTGGTCTGAGTAACAGTGCTAGCGTTCTTTCTTTTTCTCTCTCAAATAGGGTTGAGTAACTTGGGAGATTGTTTACATCCTATCAGGTTGGCTGACTGCTCGTGTCTCTTGCCCCATTGGACTTTGTTGGAGAGATGCCGCCATTCCCAGATCACCGGATTACTGCAAGGAATGATGGCCAAAATCAGGAAAATAACACCCAAGCTGTATAAACCAGAGTAGTTTTTCTTCAGTTTCATACATACAGCTTGTGTGCTTTGCTGCTCTCAGCAGACTCAGGGTGCAGGGTGGTGACCATTTGTTCTTTCAAACCCTTGATCCTCTGATCCCAGCCTTAAGGGCAGACTGGTAGAGTCTTCTTTCCAAAACTGATCCTACTGTTCTACGCCTATTACACCTCTGACGCACCACCTCTTTCAAGGTCAAGTAAAAACAAAACCTAGGCGGTCTCCACACCGATGGCAGTATGACCAGCCATCATTAAGGGACAAGAAAGTAGCATGACAAAATTTGAATAAAGCAATTTGACAAAACATGACTGTGAATTTCCCCACTGTGGGACAAATAAAGGTTTATCTTATCTTATCTTAAATGCAACAGAAGTTCAGTAAGTGTCTCAAATCCACCATAGAGCTGTTCACAACTGTGTTACTGCACTGAGGCAACTGTTACTTTAATACCTTTTGATAATTACTGTGAATATATGCATGAATGTGTAATTAAATGGTGTTATCATAATATTATTTGTGCTATTTCTATAAAAGAAGGCCTGCTTCCCAGTGTATTCTGTGATTGCCTGAATAGGTACAAACATCAACATATGTGGAAAGTGTGGACAGATCAGTTTATTTTCCATGTGTCCCTGGATCAAACTTTTCAGGAAATTCATTAAAAGAATGCAACATGTTCTTCTTACAGCCTTCTTACAATTGCTTTCCTTTGAAGAGATGAAAGGACTCTGTGACAGGTAATCCTGCTGAACTCCCATTCAGCCATTCGCACACTGATAAAAACATTTCTGACCTTTTGCTTGTCTTAGGCACATCATATATTTTCACCAATGGATGTTGTTGTAACTTAAAGGGACACTCACATGAAGGTTGGTTGGGCCTCTCCTTTTTAAAGTCTGAGAAAATAACCTTGATGATACCTTGATGTGGCGGGGCAGGGCAAGAATGCATGTGTGCAAGTATGAGACCTAGATCCTTGCTTGTGTTGTGTTTACTGTCAGATGTACGTCGCTTTGGATAAAAGTGTCTGCCAAAGCATCTGATTGAATAAGTTAAGATAAGATAAGATAAACCTTTATTCGTCCCACTGTGGGGAAATTCACAATTGTAGATTCAGAATTCTAGAATTGTAGACCAGAAGTGTAAGTGTAGTTGTGTATTTTGTCAGTAAACACTAAAATAAAATGAAGAATTAAGTAGAATTAAAATGGTCAAAAAGAAATACAAAAAAAATAGGGTAATGTATTCTTTTAAATATTTCCCCTCGTCCCCACTGCAGTCATTCTATGGGAAACACCTTGATGCAAAGATTGTAAAACTTCCTTCCAAGAGCACTTTGTCATTGTGCTGTTTTTGCTCTGGTGGTAATAAAAATAGATAACACGGTAGTTACAAAATCAGAAAAAAAAATATTCTAGTTGTTGACCTGGTTCAAAAGAATGCAGCACTTAAAAACTGAAAGGAAAATACTGTTCTTCTCCAGCAGACAAAGAAGGTAAAAGGTCAATTTACTATAACCCCTAATCCCCTAAAAAGCATAAGATTACAGTCGGAGCCCTCGGGAGGTCCGGCATCTCGGAGCTGAGTTGGGGGGGGTGGGGTGGGGGTCACACATGTGCGAATGCAGGTGATTGAGCATCGCCTGCCAAGGACCTTGTCAGGCTAAATGTGGGCGGTGTAGGATGTGACAGTGACAGCCAGTTGAGGTCAACCACACACTTCTTTGCCATTGGTTGAGACTGCCATTTTTCTAGTCAAAGTGCACTGAAGTGTAAATCCATGTGAAACACAGATGCACATTTACTTTGCCACTGGAAACAAATGTTTTATTTACCCCTTTGTTCACATAGACAGAATGTGAACGGGAGGTGAATAGACGTCAATGTCACTTTTGAGCATGTGTGACTGTGCCCTAAAACCTCAGGTAATTCAACTTAACATGCAGACTCACACATCCATGGCTACAGCTTCACTTTAAAACGTCCTAATGTCAAAGGACAACTATAGGCCATAAAGTTTAAAGTGCTGTTCAGTTCAAGTAAGTATGTGAAATATGGAACTATGGAATTATAGCTTGGATGAAAGCTGAGAACTCGGGGGTTAAAAGGTGAATAGGTGCAGAGCATGTGTGGGATGCGCCATTCTACTAACAAATGGACTTTCAACTTACAGTGAAGTGGAATGATGCACTAATTTGGTTTCATGTTAATCCCAAGAAGGAGCAGTCAACCTTCTGTCACCCATGAGCAATCAATATCTGTGATAAATCTGCACACCAAATGACGGCAGAAGAAAGATCTTCCAGCTGCAGTTTGATTTACTTGACACAATATAACCCCTGGGTACCGAAGGAACATAAATCAAGAAGGTTGCGCCTAGCCAATTTTCAGCTTCATCTGTAAAGTATTACGGAGGAATAGGCCCTATCAGGATACAGCATCCTTCATTTCATCGTCCTCAGGTTTGCTGTGGAAGGTGTACAGATTTATAAAAGTGAATAAGCACTGAAGCATGCTTCCTGCACCATAAGCACGTTTATAAGGCTTCAAATAGTGGCACTTAATTCCAAGTTCTCTCCAATGAGGATCTGTGTTTGCTGTAGAAGCAGAAAACAGTTGTTGCACTGCTCTCTGCAGGCTGAAGACTTGTTGCACTGGTGGCCACATCTCAATCAAAAGCTTTGTAATCAAAGAACTGATGGGAGATGATAGATAACACTGCTCACATTGTAGCCCCCCACTCCATCTTTGGCACATCTTACAGAACTGAGACTGGCTGAAAGTGCTCACACACTCTTTGAGAACTCAATTAATGCTGAGCCCACTGTGCCCACAGTCAACAAAAGAATGGACAAATCGATCTACTAATCTGCTTTATGCTGCTGACAGGCATCAGCTGGTGTCTTCCAGCGTGGATGGAAAATGTCCTTTTGTTCTTGTTGTCTTTTAGCGGCAAAGTTCGAAGGGCCAGTTTCCAACCTGTGGCATGTCATGCACAAAGCTAAAGATGATTTGACATCAAAACAATTACAGGAACAAAAATGCTGAATGAGTGAATAACAGATGAAGGAAGGCAGTGGTCTTGGCTAGTCAGACCCATCTGAGGGTGTTTTACTGTAATAGAATGAAGAACCATTGCTTTTATCATACGTCTTGTTTTAGTTTAAAATTGGCTGGAGAAAAAAAGGAATTATGTAAATTTGCAATAGGTTTTTTCTATCTAAATTTCTAAGGCTACTCTGAAACAATCATAACATCTCAGATGGCCAAAAGTTGGACTCTTCTGCTGCCTGCTGCCACTGTCACAAATCTGCAGTGGAATTAAATTACCTGGGAGCTCAGGGCGTAGACTGCTTCAGATTACCGAATATTTACAGTGCAACTAAGTGACAGGAAATACTGACATATGGGAAAAAGCGTGGTTTGCTTTGTAGCTCAGTTTCCCTCAAACCCTGTCATGGCTGAGTATTAACACAAAGCTCAGGGCTTCTCTTTGTCCATAACTCACATATTTGTGCCTCCTACAGTATACCTATACTAATGTGATGATAGCTTTCCAGAACAAGACTGAAGCTGAAAGTTTCAGTTGGAAAGCCTATAATGATTACAGTATGATCATATGAAAATGATAATGGTGTAAGTACTCTAAGTGAGTAATACAGTAATACCTTGAAGCACGGTGATGTCAGACACAATGTACGTCCTCACCGGAGTACTGTAATAGTAATGCCGTAGTACTGCAGCCCTGTTGAATCTAAAATGGGTCACTTAAAAACTGAGGCAAACTGAGGATGTTTGGAGAATGACTCTTACTCTGGTGTGTTGATCCAGATGATGTCCAGGTGGCAGTAATACACACACTCCTTGTCTTTGTAAGTGTAGCATGTGCACCTCTTTGTGCGCCTCCGGGCCTCCTGCTGGTCACATGCGGAGCAGGGCTTCGCCTCACCTTCAGAGGCGACGTCAGTGAGGTTGTCCACATAGCTGGGCTGAAGCGTGCTCAGCAGGACTGCTTCCATCTCCCTCCTCTGGTTCACATCTTTGCCGGATGAGGAACCTGTGGGGCCACAGCAATTTGAGAAGTGTTAGTTAGAACTTCCATTCATATCCTTGGCCATACAGCGGTGATGCAGAGAAAAAGATCTGAAAGGTAGACCTTTCCCAGTTATGATCAAACCTTTAGATAAATAGATCCATAGATCGATAGATTGATAGAGTCATTATATTTATTATAATGACACTGATTAATATAATTTTTTGTGGAAATTAAGATTGTTAGAAGCAATCCAACCTCAGTGACTGTAATATCAACAGTTGCTGCATTTTCTGCAACAAGTGCTGCTCCGACCAGTCGACTAGTCAACTGGCAATTAAATATCAATGAGAGATTTAATTATGGATTAATTGTTTTAAGTGATTTAAACAGTAAAAATTCCATTCCCTAACACATTATTGTAAATTACTTGTGGGGTTTTTTTTATGCTCTCAGACAGGACTTTGGGTTCTCGTTATCTGAAATGGGCATTAGCAATTAGCTTTACATTGTCTACTCTTTCAGAATCAGAAGCTCAGAAGCTCTTTATTGTCATTGCACCATTATAGAGCAACGAAATTGCTCAGTTACATCCCCATTCACAGCTCATAGCTAGATAATGCAGAAAAAAAATAACAGTTGGTTACGACTTCATTCCTAATAGACATCCTCAAATTTACAGTTACGTTGGTTTAATGATTTGTTTTTAATACGCATCAGTGTATTGTAATTGTCTGGTGCCTTATAATTTTAAAGAAAAAATGAGCAGGATTTGTTCAAAGCCAGCCCCTCCTCCCCGGCTCAATGACTCCTCTTAGATGCTGCTTACTGTACAGTCTGTACCTGGTCGGTTATTGACTGGGGGGCCACTACAAACACAGCAATATTAGAAAATGGAGACAGGGGCCATGGTCTCTGCAGATACAGACAAACTTCCAGCGGGTTCAACTTCTATGTGGACCACCAACAGCACAGTGAAATAACAGAAAAAAAGTATGTAAGTAAGGTACGTGAAAAGTAAGAGGGACAAAAAGAATCTGCAAGAGCTGAATATGGAACCTGCCACTGTCCTAATTCTTTATTCATGTTCACACTTCTACAAATTGATTAATCCCTTCAAATCTAATTAGAATAATAATGTTTTGGTTTTAGTTTTGTTTGTTTTTTTTCTTTTATTAAAGATAATATTAGTTTCTTGCAGCAATACATCTAGCCCCTCCCCTCATACCATTTGACTGTCATGAGCTCAATGTCTACATTCTTGCCGGTTAACTTGGCAAGGTTATTCAGCACTTAAAGTCTTGCACCTGCTCTCTTGATTCCATCCAAAACAAAATGTGTCTTTCATTATTTTATAAATGACACAGAAAAGATGATTAATAGCTCCCTGTAGGCTCGTACATTCTCTCAAATGTGCTGTAATTTAACATCTGTTGAAGGAAAATAAGCTTCCAGACCAATTTCCAAGTTTCCCTTTCTAAGCAAAATACCTGAAAAAGCTGTGCTCAAACAACTGGATGAACATCAATTCACAATATATATATGATACATACCAATTGGTTTTCAGAGCCAATAATTCATTGAAACAGCTGTCAAGAGTGAGTCACAGACAACCTTGATTCTTGTGTTACTTGATCTCACTGCTGCCTTTGACAATGTTAATCATGACATTTCAGTTCAAAGGCTTCATGAATCTGTCGACTTAGCAGGCCCTCTTCTTAACTGGTTTTCATCCTACTTAAAGGACAGTGGTAGATATTTTTCATTAAGTAACTGAGCAGAAACAAAAATGTTCTGTAGGCTTCCACAGGGGTTGACCCTTGGCTCACTGCTCTTCAGTTTATACATGTGTCATATTATCATAAACATTATACATCCTACCAATTATATGCCAATGACACACAGTTGTACATTTCATCTTCACCTGACATTCTCACTCCTGGTAACAAACTATTAAACCATATTGATGATATATATATATATATATATATAATAGTTGGATGTCTAGAAACCTTTTATAGCTGAATACAGACATGACTGTGTTACTCATATTTGGTCCTAAAGGTCTTAGACAGAAAATTCATTTGCACTTGGCACCACTGTTTCTGAAATACACTGAGCAGAGTCATCACATCTGAAGCAGGTTTGACTACTATAATGCTCTGATTTGCAGGATTACTCAAACATGTGTATATATATATATGTATGTATGTATATATATATATATATATAATGTTATGTATGAGGAATTATGATTATACACTACATATTGTTACTACTACTACTATATTGCTATTATATACTTAAGTGGATATGTTCCCATATTTTTAGATTTCTCTTGTAAATTTGTTAATACTTTTTATACTTCTCTTGTTTATATTGCTCATACACTATTTCTTTAACAGGCACATTGAATGCTTTGGTTAATCGAGCTACACAGTATTGGTGGCATCATTCTGTACACAACAGGTCTGAAAATTTTAATCGCACTATAAAAGACCACTCACCGTGTGTTAAAGATGCTGCTGTCACCACGATCAGAAACAGAACTCCCACATCAACCGACGACACATGAGCCATCACACGTCAAACAAAAACTCAAAAAGCAAATACAAAAATTAAAAAAATTAAACAATAACAGCAGGAAAAGCTTCCCAAATTCCGACTCGTCCTCTGGTTTGTGTGTGTGTTTTCTTTGAGGTCAGCAGTCCAGATAAAGCATCTTATTGTACACACCACTCCTTTCAGTCTGTGGAGCTACTGCGGCTCTGCCTCACTCCCTCAGGTGCGCTCCGCTTTATTATGAGCGGACAGCTGAGCGGCACGTTAGCGGCAATAAAACGCACACTTCCTGCTGCCGCTTTCAAAATAAAAGCTTTCCAGTCAAAAGCCTAAAAGAAGTTTGACACACCTGGGAGGAGTAGTTCCGGTCTGCTAGCTGCCGTTGACGAAGAATGTAAATTTTTTTTTTTAATCAATTTGCTTGATTGAAAATTGATTGATTTATTTCAAATTTTGGATCAACAGGTCTGAGGTACCTTAATATCATATCAAAAGGATGTACTATAGCAACTTCCTGTAGAATTACCTATTTTGGAGTTTTGCTCCACAGTGTTAACTATTACAATGCTTGCCTCAGGAAGTGTAAATTACCATATAATATTCAATTTTATCACCAAGAGTTCACATAATCACATAGTACAGACAGAAGGCAACACTGTTTAAGGAGGGTAAGTATCATCCATTTTCACTTTCTCCATCCATACAGAAAATCCAAGTGGTAGCCTTCCCATCACACACCCAGATTTCTAACACATATGATTAAACATGAGTTTAATATTTAATTTACTATTTATTATTATTATATATTATTATTTACATTCCTACAATTAAAATGCAATCAATACAAAGCACCACAGTGCAACAGTCACAGGTTTTGTCCTGTGCCTGATTTATATAAGAAAAAAACTGTGTCCCACTTGAATGTCAACTGAGGGAGAAAAGCCACAGACAGATCTGTCTGTTGACTCACCAACAGAGAAAGGAAATCCAATCAAAGTAAAGAATACACACAAAGACACGTGTATGCTTTTCCTGGCATACTGAAACAGAATAATATGATTTCTATGAAGTTATATTCAAGAAGAATAAAACATGCTTTGCCTGAATGTCAACGTAAGTTAACAGCTTGTCAGTAAGTTTTCAGCAAGCCCTGCGGAAATGTCATATATGAATGCAGGAGGTAATAAATTCAAACTTTAGCTCAACATCTGACATGTTATGACTTTACTCGCGTAGCATTTTCCCTAATGGTTCACTAATTGAGGATTTGTAGATCTTATCTTCAGTTGCATTTCTTTCCTGTCAGCCAGGGTCTTACCCTCCAGCCTGGTGGTGTTTTGAGAGAAAACACACAGGCATAATAGTGCTTAAAGTGCAGCGCTGATTGGGGAGAAATGTCTTTCGCAAGTCACCTTGAATAACATGGGAATGCGTGGTCTGCAATTAGAGTCCCTATTCCACATAGCTCCATAGGGGAAATAATCCTACTAAAACACTTAGTATGAGGCCCACCAGACCCAATGCTTGCCCATTGTTTGACTCTGTAAAATCAATAGTTGAGCTGTGTGGTCTGGACCACAGTGCTGAATTTTTTTGATTGATCCACACTGTAAGGACACATTTAGAGTGACATTATAAATAAAATATTAGAATACATACAGTGCATCTAGAATATAATATAATATGCAGTCATACAAAGGTTCACACAGACATTACTCATTGCCAAGGTATTCATAAGATACTTCTTGCTGGGGCATGAAAAACATTCAAAGACAGTGTCCTGAAATGTCTTTGATGTGATGCTGTCTAAAATGAGTCATGAGGGAACAAAGAGGTGGCTGTGGCTCAGGGGGTACAGCAGGTTGTCTAATGGTCACAGGGCTTCCTCCTCCTGTTCTCATGTCCAAGTGTTCCTTGGGGAAGACACTGAACCCGTTTGCTCTCTAGCCACCGGAGTCTTAGCATTCCTAATTACCGGCTCGAGGCAGGGATGGATTATTTGAGGCAGGAAGAGCATCCAGCGTGAAATGCCTACAGGAAATTAAAACAAACAACGTATATGTTTTTTTTTTTTTTTTCATTACCACCCATTTCTAGACTAATGCAATGGACTATGCAATATAGTAAGTGTATATAAGATTATATTGTAGACAGTATATGTTGTCGGCTTTCCACTGATAATATTTTAATGCAGTGTTTCGTAATTATTATTATCATTAGTAGTAGTAGTAGTATTATAAGCCACTCTCTCCAAGCCTATTACTTTTGGTCCAGTCCATTCTAACTTTACCTGGGCCAGCACAGAGAGTGGAAGTCCCTTGAGGCTGATGCAGACAAATGTTTAAAAATAACAAATGATTCATTTTGGCGCCGTTACCAGTCAATCATCTGAGCTGAGTGAGCCTGGAGGCACTGGCAGCAGAGAGGAGAGATAGAAGAGAAGGAGCAGCCCACTGAGCCCAGCTCTACCAGTTCTACTGTCTGCTGGTTGAGGTTTTGTGACAGAAGACAAGGACGAAATCAGAGCCTTTTGTTGAAAACATTCAACTTTTCCTAAAGTCGATGCACAGGGACATTAAAAAAAAACACTGATATGTTACAATAAACATTCAGAGTGTTGAACTGAATTCATATGAATGCTTGTGATTATTGACAAGTTAGTACTTAGCACTAGCAAAGACTAACTGCCATTTTCAATTTTTGTACAACAATTTAATGAAGGAATAAAATGTATAAAATTTTAAGCCTTGGTTGAGTATTTCTTGTGTTAGGGGTTAGGGTTCGAGTTAGAACGACGATAGGATGAGTCAGTTCTCCTATAGCCTGACTATTGTCATACATATTGCATGTCTTAATAACTTCCCAAAGGAAACAGTGTTGTAAACTAAGACTTAATATCTTTGAGTTTTAAGTTCTAAATGAATTTGAAAAACATATGTTTCTTCCTCAAGATGGTTTAACTTAAGTGAAACATTTGGCTGTGAACAAAATCCTTTCCTTAGCTTATATTTACAAGAACAAATACAGGATCAGATATCATTATTATGATGTTTATCTCATTCCTGTGAGATATAGCTCATGAGAACAAAATGCTAGATTATAAAATCAAGGTACAGAAATCTGTCTCCATTGTTTTCTTTGATAAATGGAATGCCTTTCTGTGCTATTATACAGTAATTACTAGACACAGATTAAATACGTTTTCAAAGTGTGGGTCATGTACAGTAATAGGGTATTATACAATCAAAAAGTTGCGACGCTCTGTAAAACATGAAAAAAACAGAATGCAATCATTTGCAAATAAACCATGTTTACTGACAATGGTTTTACAAAGTGTTCCTGCACCCAATGTATTAATCTCCTTTATAAAATCACGTGTTTGACAAAGTGTTGAACCTCTCTTCATCCTTGCTTGTGAAGGACTGAGTCTTTCCAAGATGAACCTTTCATACCCTATCATGATACTATCACCTGTTACCAATGAACCTGCAGAATGATCCAAACAGGTGTTTTTGGATCAGTCCACAACTTTCTTTGGTTGCTCCTGTCCCAATTTGTTGGACATAAAAATTCAGAATAGGCAGATATTTACAGAAATCAGTGAAGTTGACAAGGTCAAACGTTAAATATATTGTCTTTGTGTTGTTTTCAATTTAACATTTGTCAAAAGGGATTAGCAATAGCAAGGATGATCACATTCTGCTTTATTTAATATAGTGTCCCAACTGTGTTGTCATAAACCAGGCTTGTATTCTATCCAGACTCTTCTTCTATCCAGACTGTATTTCTTCCTTAGTCAGATCCTGTCTACAGTCAACTCAGGGAGTGATGAATAACATTAGAGTTATTTACCCTTCTTTACTCGCATGAGCTGCAGTCAGTGCTCAGTCTCTCAGGCATTAATCACTCTGTGATTTCAAGCTACAATCATCAACTATTTAATAAATCATCAGAGTGGGTGTTTTGTAGAGAATTATAGATTAGGCAATCAGCTGAGATCAGTATGAAAAATTCATCAAAGTTAGTGTCAGAGTTGTTTGTCATGACCTGAAAGACAAATGAGCAGTCGAATTAGAAATGAATCAGTGTCATGTTGAAACAAGTGCTTTCATGCTCGCGAGACTGTTGCTATTCAGGTTTGCAAGACATTTTCAGGCAACAAAATGAAATTTAAAGTACAATGGACACATGAGAGGACAAGGACAGGTGCTACTCATCAAGCAAACATGTTGGCCAAAACTGAGAACTTTTATGGGTAGGCCTTGTATCTTCTGCATGGATGAACGGGTATAAATAACAAAATGAATGATGGATGAATGATGATGAATTTCTATAGCTGCTTCAGTTTGATTGTGTAGAATTGTGCATGCTGGCTCACTGTCACGCTGTCACAACTTGGATAATGCACTTCAGTCTTGGCCATCCTTCATGCTGTTTGTGGGGTCAGGCATATGTGTGACAGTATGTGAGACAGCTCTACATTTAAATTTTGCATTCAGCATACAGTTTATGAGAGTCAGCTACTAAGATTACCATTAAAGAGCATGTGGGCCTCTAACAGGGGCAGATGCTCCTTACTTTCATTTGAAACACAACTCAGGCCCGAGTATTATATATTTGTGGCCATGCTGTCTTGAGCTTAAACAAGAAACATAATATGTGATCTAGAAATGGTCCAAACTAATTTAGCTATCTGGGAATCCAATCATCTAATCATTTATGTTCAGCGTTGCAGAGGGCTCCTATGGAGTTGCTTCTGTTCGTATGCTGTCTAACACAGTAGGTTTGAGAGCAAAACTTTCCACACTGCAATAAAAAATGTTTCATTGGAAAAAAAACAAATGTGTGATTAAAAGTGTATTTATTTAAATCCTAAAGTTTTGCTGCTGGTCAGGACCCACACTGAAAGATGTAAGACACGTCTCTACTGACCAGTCTTGATTGGAGTGACAGCTTGGCAACTTTCACACTGTTGTAAATGAGAGAGAGGAGCTATGAAGTCTATGGAGAAGACAAGATTATGAAATAGCAGTTAATCTGTCACAACTGTGTGTTGGGATGGGCACTATAGCTAGTACTAGCTGGGACAGGTTGTCTATCACAGGCCAAGGCAACAAACAACTTCACATGCACAGCTATAGTCAATGTGGAGTTCTCCATTCAAGTAGTGCAAACACAGATCCACTGCCAAACTGATTTTGCTATGATGCAACTGATCCAGTGCATCAGCCACTTTCAAATCAGATAGCTGTCAGTGGTTGTTACAGCATGTGTGTCCATGCATACCCAAAGACTGGGGGGCTAATAGATTCTTCTATTAACACTACAGTTTGATTAATGACTGTTTTTCATAGTAATTATCTCAGGTCTTCAGCTTGAGTCTAAAATCAAGTTTTA
Source organism: Centropyge bicolor (assembly GCA_037975185.1). Taxonomy (NCBI): domain Eukaryota; kingdom Metazoa; phylum Chordata; class Actinopteri; family Pomacanthidae; genus Centropyge; species Centropyge bicolor. The sequence goes on along the minus strand of JBBMOC010000063.1, from coordinate 1,864,087 downwards.
ACACACTATTAGAACTGTATTGTAGTGTCAGTACGAGTTCGTTCCTTCATTCATGTGCCGTATAAAATGTAAATGATGAATCAGAAGGCAAACAGACCTGAGGCAATAAAATAGTATAGCGACTGTTATGGATGCCATTGCTGTTATGGATGCCAAGGTTATATCTGGCAGAAAAAAGTCACCATGGAGGAAAGCCACTCTGGTGAAAGCTCAAAAAAGAAAGTGTGGGCAGGCTGAATGCAGATGGCGAAAAAACAAACTCGAGGTATACTACGACATTTATAAAGAGAGTCTTCAGATTTATAACCAAGAACTGAAAAAGGCAAGGCAGTCCTTTTTCTCTGAGACTACTACACCAACAATGCCCGCACCTTATTCACTATTGTCGACAGACTGACAAATCCTTCGGCGTCTATTCCTCCTGAACTGCTGTCCAACGAGTCATGCAATGATTTTGCAGCCTTTTTTAGAGATAAACTACAGAAGATATGTCTATCAACAAATTTACTCTTTCTTGACCCAAAACAATCTCTTCAATGCTTTCCAGTCAGGTTTTCGACCACACCACAGCACTGAAACTGCATTTATTAATGTGTTAAATGACATACACCTTAATACTAATGCCTCTAAAACATCAGTATTGGTATTATTGGACCTTAGTGCTGCATTCGACACAGTTGATCACAACCTGTTGCTTGATAGACTGGAGAAGTGGGTTGGACTTTCTGGTTCGGTGCTAAATTGGCTCAGATCTTACTTAGAAGATCGTGACTTCTTTGTCTCGCTCAGTAACTGTGAATCCGAGCGAACAAAAATGACATGTGGGGTCCCGCAAGGCTCCATTCTCGGGCCACTTTTGTTCAACATCTATATTAGGGATGAGCCAGATACTCGTTTCAGACGAGTATCCGTTACGGATAAAGCATTTTTGACGAATACGATTATGATACGAGTAAAATGCGTCAATATCTGTGCTTGTGTTGAAGGAAAATCCTCATTGTTTAACTGACTGTCTTCGCGCTCTGTGATTGGCCAGTCACACACAGCGCCCGCCCCTCCCTACACAGACACGTCTCTGCACATCTCTCGCAACACACGCGCGGTGCATTTGACAAGACAGAGCTGAAAACGGCTCCTGGCGCATCAGTCACTGCCTCCAGTCCGGTCGGATTTTTTTTTTTTTACCTCTGCCTGCTGTTAGTTTGGCTGGTGATATGAAGTCAGTTGGAAAACTTTGCTCGTACTGAACGCGGTGCTTTTGAGAAGAATACAGTGAACAAGGCTGACACATTATTTGCCTGTTTGCCATCACTGGATGTTTGCATCAATCATGAAGTTCACACAGATCATTAAAAAATAAACAGTCTTACAGACCACTTACACACATATAGCTGAACATACAGAGTAGCATATATTAATATTTTTATTGTGTGTGGCTGCATGCAGTATCTGACACTTTCTCACTGCAGTTCATAAAAATAATATTATAAATATCATTGAGATATACTGTATATAGGCATTGAATACAGTAGATTAGCAACTTCTGATCAATCCATATTAATTTCAGACTTAAAATAATGTACCGTTTTAAGCCTCACCCATTTCAACTTCCACTTCCGGTTTAGGTTAGGTTAGGTAGATACTTTATTCATCCCCTTGAGGAAATTCACATGTTCCAGCATACTTCGTTTGTAAAAAAGTACAATTTAAGTTAAAAATACAAAAAAGTGGGATTAAAAGAACACGGAGATTTCCAAAACACAGTGAACAGACTTTTGAGGTGCAATAGATACTTAAATATACAGCAGGATTTAAATAACAGCAGGATTGAAATAACAGTATAAGGTGCGTGAGCTGTCATCTGTCTTGTGCAGTGTAAGGTGCAGTGTTCATGTGAAGCACAATGTCCATGTCAGTGTTTGTGTTTGTTCTGTGTGGAGTTGTTGTAAAGTCGCATGGCATGGGGGAGGAAGGATTTCCTCAGCCTGTCGGTGGAGCAGGACAGCGACAGCAGCCTGTCGCTGAAGCTGCTCCTCTGCCTGTTGATGGTGCTGTGCAGTGGGTGCAGTGGATTGTCCATGATTGACAGGAGCCTGTTCAGCGCCCGTCGTTCTGCCACTGATGTCAAACTGTCCAGCTCTGTGCCCACCACAGTGCCTGCCTTCCTCACCAGTTTATCCAGACGTGAGGCGTCTCTCTTCTTGATGCTGCCTCCCCAGCACACCACCGCAGAGAAGAGAGCACTCGCCACCACAGTCTGGTAAAACATCTCCAGCATTTTTTTACAGATGTTGAAGGATGCCAGCCTTCTGAGGAAGTACAGTCGGCTCTGTCCTTTCCTGCACAGAGCCTCTGTGTTGGCAGACCAGTCCAGTTTGTTGTCCAGCTGCACCCCGAGGTATTTGTGTGTCTGTACGATCTCCACCCTGTCACCTTTGATGGTTATTGGCTCTGGGAGGGACCTGGTCCTCCTGAAGTCCACCACCATCTCCCTGGTCTTGGTGGAGTTGAGGTGCAGATGGTTGGAGTCGCACCACGTGACGAAGTCCTGAATCAGATGTCTGTACTCCTCCTCCTGTCCACTCCTGATACAGCCCACAATAGCAGTATCGTCCGCGAACTTCTGTACATGGCAGGACTCCGAGTTGTACTGGAAGTCCGACGTGTACAGGGTGAACAGGACCGGAGAGAGCACAGTCCCCTGCGGTGCTCCAGTGCTGCTGACCACGGTGTCAGACCTGCAGTCCCCCAGTCTCACATACTGAGGTCTGTTTGTCAGGTAGTCCGTGATCCACGCCACCAGGTGTGAACCTACTCCCATTATATGCAGTTTGTCTCTGAGGAGCTGGGGCTGGACGGTGTTGAAGGCGCTGGAGAAATCCAGGAAAGTTATTCTCACAGCGCCACTGCCCCTGTCCAGGTGAGAGAGGGATCGATGTGTCAGGTAGAGGATAGCATCCTCTACTCCCACCTTCTCCTGATAAGCAAACTGCAGCGGGTCGACGGCGTGGCGGACCTGTGGCCTGAGGTGGTGCAGCAGCACCCGCTCCATGGCCTTCATCACGTGTGACGTCAGGGCGACCGGCCTGAAGTCGTTCAGCTCTACAGGATGTGGTTTCTTTGGGACCGGGATGATGCAGGATGTTTTCCACTGCTGGGGGACCCTCCTCTGCTCCAGGCTCAGGTTGAAGATGCGCTGTAGAGGGTCCCCCAGCTCCAGCGCGCAGGCCTTTAGCAGTCGTGGGGATACTCCATCTGGACCTGCTGCTTTGCTGGGGCGGAGCCTCCTTAGCTCTCCACACACCTGGGCTGCCGTGATCGTGGGGGAGGGGTTGTTTTCATCTGTGCTGGTGTTGTCTCGTGGGGGGAGGAGAGAGAGAGCAGGAGGGGGGTTGGGGGGTGCAGCGTTCAGAGGTGAGAAAGAGTTGGGGTGGTCAAACCTGTTGAAGTAGTTGTTCATCTGGTTTGCCCTCCCCACATCCCCACTGATGGTGGCCCCCCTCTTTGAGCTGCAGCCGGTGATGATTTTCATCCCATCCCACACCTCTTTCATGCTGTTGTTTTGCAGTTTCTGCTCCAGCTTTCTCCTGTACTGCTCTTTCGCCCCCCTGAGCTGGACTCTGAGTTCCTTCTGCACGCGTTTAGGCCCCGCCCACTCCGAGTACAGATACAGATACAGATAATATAGATGGTTGAACAGATACAGATACAGATAGTGGTGTACTCGCTCATCCCTAATCTATATGCTCCCACTGGCCCAGATCATAGAGTACCATAACATCTCTTACCATTCGTATGCTGATGACACACAACTCTACATCACAGTGTCACCATACGACTACAGTCCACTGCATTCACTAAGTGACTGTATCTTACAAGTCAATCAGTGGATGAGCCAGAACTTTCTCCAGCTCAATGCAGAAAAGACGGAAGTCATTGTGTTTGGTCCCAAAAACGCAAAGCTTGAGGTCAGTAGGCAACTTGACTCAATGACACTAAGAACTACTGACCAAGCTAGAAACCTTGGTGTGGTTATGGACTCAGACCTGAATTTTAATAGCCACATAAAAACTATCACTAAATCAGCCTATTATCATCTCAAAAACATTGCACGAATTAAAGGATTTCTGTCTAAACAAGACATGGAAAAACTCGTTCATGCATTTATTCTTAGTAGGCTAGATTATTGTATTGGTGTCTTTACAGGTCTCAGTAAAAAATCAATCAAGCAGCTGCAGCTCATCCAAAATGCTGCTGCCAGAGTCCTTGCCAACCGCAGGAAAATGAACCACATCACACCTGTCCTTAAATCATTGCACTGGCTCTCTGTGTGTCAAAGGATCGAGTTCAAAATCCTGTTACTGGTCTACAAATCATTGAATGGGCTTGGGCCTAAATACATGTCAGAGCTGCTGATTGGGTATGAAGCATCCAGACCCTGTTCTGTTTCTTGAAAAAAAAAAAAAAGAATGACTGCACATTGTATAGGCATTGGCAGTGCTGCATTTGTTATGTAATGTGAATCTGGAGTACATGCTCTCTGTATAAGAAACCAGCAAAGAGGCCAAACTGCTCCTCCAGGGGGCCCGAAGACCACAGGTTCCAAGCTCTCAACTGGTTTGCAATTTCTTTCTGAATATACACTATTTTCCACAAATATTTAAACATAGCAAGCATGAGGCCAGGTACTTGTGGCAGGATACAATGAGAGCGGGGGAATGGGGGGTCAATAGAGCCCCACAGCTCATTTTCCCCTGAGGTCCACTAGTCCACTACATAATTTGACCATGATGTGCACCTTTCAAACAGCACATATTTCTGTAACACAATAGCATGAGATATGAGCTACAGCCGAATTCCCCGTTCATGTCAATTGTACAGGAGATGCATTCCTCCTGTACTCATTTAAAGATAAGCATAACTAAGTATGCGGTCGCGTTGAGTTACAGCTAACGGCTAGCTGTCAGCTAGGCATCTCAGCTAATTCAGGCACTGAACTTAATCTTTCAGCTAACAGACCAATTGTGTGTGTGTGTGTGTGTGTGCCGCTGCATCCACTGTTTCTCTCAGGACTCCAGGACGGGTTTCTCCTGAGGGAGACAGTGGAGGTTGATCGAATGTAATGATGCTAACATGAATGTATGCTAGCCACACTTATCACCTGGCTGCACCGAAGTCAACATGTAATAGACAAATGTTATAATCTAGGGTGATGATACTTTTAAATAAAAGGCGTCTGGTTGGAAAACTGTCGTACATCACATTAGCTAGCAAAAGTTATGGAATGTCAATTTTAAACATGCCATGCAGGTAATGTAATGTTAACATAACATTAATGCTAGACTAGATACATTACAAATTCACAAACTGTGTGCAAATACAAAAAGATGTCAAGGATGTGTATAAACTTCAAAATATTAATGTCACTTTTCAGCATGTTTCCAGAAATAACATTAATCTAGATGTTGCAATATGTTATTGGCTGAGCTAGAGTTGGTAATGGAGGCTATACAGTAAAGTAAAATTTGACAGCCCACACACCCAAATTTTATTGTTTTCATTAATAATATTGAAACTGCTGGCTAAGGATAAACGTAAATACAGTAAGATTGTTATTCACGTCGGCCGTAATGACACCCGGTTACGCCAATCGGAGGTCACTAAAGTTAATGTGGCATCGGTGTGTAACTTTGCAAAGACAATGTCGGACTCCGTAGTTTTCTCTGGACCCCTGCCAAATCTGACCAGTGATGACATGTTTAGCCGCATGTCATCATTCAATCGCTGGGCGTCGAGGTGGTGTCCAGCCAACGGTGTGGGCTTCATAGATAATTGGCGGACTTTCTGGGGAAGACCTGGTCTGATTAGGAGAGACTGCATCCATCCCACTTTGGATGGTGCAGCTCTCATATCTAGGAATGTGGCCAAATTTCTTAGTGGACCAAATCCGTGACAAATCAGTGTTCAGACCAGGCGGCAGAGTTGTAGTCTTACACACCTCTCTGCGCTTCCACTAGGGCAGTTACTCACCCAAAAACAGATAGAGATTGTGTCTACTCCCAGACCACTTAAATTCATTAAATCTAAAACTAACAGGAGAGGAGTTGTGCATAAAAATTTAATAAAAATTAACACTCCTGCAGAAACAGTAAATAGCAGGAGAATTAAATATGGACTCTTAAATATCAGATCTCTGTCCTCCAAAGCTGTATTAGTAAATGATCTAATATCAGATCATCATATTGATTTATTTTGCCTTACTGAAACCTGGCTGAGTCATGAAAAATATGTTAGTTTAAATGAAGCGACTCCACCCAGTCACATTAATTCTCACATTCCAAGAGACTCTGGCCGAGGAGGTGGAGTTGCTGCTATATTTGACTCAAGCCTCACAATTAAACCTAAACCTAAACTCAATTACAACTCATTTGAAAGCCTTGTTCTTAGTCTTGCACACCCAGCCTGGACAACTCTGCAGCCAATCCTATTTGTTGTAGTGTATCGCGCTCCTGGTCCATATTCTGAATTTTTATCTGAATTCTCAGAGTTTCATTGTAGTAATCATCAGTAATCAAGTAATCATTGTAGGAGATTTCAACATTCATGTTGACGCTGAAAATGATAGCCTTAGTTCTGCATTTATGTCACTATTAGATTTAATTGGCTTTTGTCAGAGTGTTCATAAAGCCACTCATTGTTTTAACCATACCCTCGATCTTGTTCTGGCTTATGGCATTGAAATTGAAGACTTAATAGTCTTTCCTCAGAATCCTCTTTTATCAGATCATTATTTAATAACTTTTGAATTCCTTTTACAGGACTATACACCATTAAGGAAATATTGGTACTCCAGATGTCTATCTGATAGTGCTGTTGCTAAATTTAAGGAAGTGATTCCATTGGCATTTAATTCAATGCCATGTCTAAATTTAACGGAGGACTCCTACACTAAATTTTGTCCCTCCCAAATTGATTATTTTGTTGATAGTGCTGGAGGCTCAATGCGGTCCACTCTTGATTCTATTGCGCCTTTAAAAAAGAAGTTAATAAAGCAAAAGAGGTTAGCTCCATGGTATAACCCAGAAACTCAGAAATTAAAGCAAACATTGCGTAAGCTGGAAAGGAAATGGCGTTCTACCAATCTGGAAGAATCTCACTTAGTCTGGCAAAACTGTCTTAAAACATATAAGAAGGCCCTTCACACTGCCAGAGCAGACTACTATTCAAAATTAATAAAAGAAAATAAGAACAACTCCAGGTTTCTTTTCAGCACTGTAGCCAGGCTGACAGAGAGCCATAGCTCGATTGAGCCCTCTATTCCTATTGGCCTCAGTAGTAATGACTTTATGAACTTCTTTAATGATAAGATCCTAATTATCAGAAACCAAATTCTTCCTGTCCTCCTATTCAATAATGACTTGTCCTCAAATATGGGATCCATACAAACAGCTGTAAAAGCTGATGTATGTTTAGACTGTTTCTCTCCAATTGACCTTAAGCGGCTGACTTCAATGATTTCTTCGTCAAAGCCGTCAACCTGTCTTTTAGATCCCATCCCAACCAGGCTGCTGAAAGAAGCCTTACCTGTTATTGGCACTTCTTTAGTTGACATGATCAATCTGTCCTTATTAACAGACTGTGTACCACAGTCTTTTAAAGTAGCTGTAATAAATCCTCTTCTTAAAAAGCCGACTCTTGATCCTGAGGTACTGGCAAATTATAGACCTATATCTAACCTTCCCTTTCTCTCGAAGATCCTTGAGAAAGCAGTGGCTAACCAGCTTTGTGACCATTTACAGAATAATAGTCTATTTGAGGATTTTCAATCAGGATTTAGAGTTCATCATAGCACAGAAACTGCTCTGGTGAAAGTAACAAATGACCTTCTTGTCGCATCAGACAGAGGACTTGTCTCTGTTCTCGTCTTGTTAGATCTTAGTGCTGCATTTGACACCGTTGATCATCAAATTCTGTTGCAGAGACTGGAAAATTTAATTGCCATTAAAGGAACTGCACTAAGCTGGTTTAAGTCCTATTTATCAGACCGATCTCAATTTGTACTTGTCAATGATGAATCCTCGAAACACTCTAAAGTTAACTTTGGTGTTCCACAAGGCTCTGTGCTTGGACCAATCCTGTTCACCTTATATATGCTTCCCCTAGGGAACATTATCAGGAAACATGCCATCGGCTTTCATTGCTATGCAGATGATACCCAATTATATCTGTCAATTAAGCCAGACGAAACCAACCAATTAGCTGAACTTCAGGCATGCCTCAATGAAGTAAAAACCTGGATGGCCTGCAATTTCCTATTGTCAAATTCAGACAAAACTGAAGTTATTGTACTTGGTCCCAAGCACCTTCGATGCAAATTTTCTAAAGATATCAGTTCTCTCGATGGCATCGCATTGGCCTCCAGCACTACTGTTAGGAATCTAGGAGTAATCTTTGATGAGAATTTGTCCTTTAATGCTCATATAAAGCAAATTTCCCCGACTGCCTTTTTTCACCTCCGGAACATAGCAAAAATCAGGCATATCCTGTCTCAAAAAGATGCAGAAAAACTAGTCCATGCATTTGTAACTTCTAGGCTGGACTACTGCAATTCTCTTTTAGCAGGCTGCCCCAAGAAGTCGTTAAAGACTCTCCAGTTGATCCAGAATGCTGCTGCACGTGTTCTGACAAGAACAAGAAAAAGAGATCATATCTCACCCATTTTGGCTTCTTTGCACTGGCTCCCAGTCAAATCAAGAATTGAATTTAAAATACTTTTGCTAACCTATAAATCTCTTAATGGTCAAGCACCTTCATATCTTCAAGAGCTCATTGTACCCTATTTTCCCAACAGAGCACTACACTCCCAGAATGCAGGATTTCTATTGGTTCCCAGAATCTCCAAAAATAGATTTGGAGCCAGAGCCTTCAGTTATCAACCTCCTGTCCTATGGAATCAGATCCTAGTCTGGGTTCGGGAGGCAGACACCCTTTGCACATTTAAGAGTAGGCTTAAAACCTTCCTCTTTGACAAAGCTTATAGTTAGGGTTGGTCCAGGTGAGCCCTGAGCCATCCCTTAGTTATGCTGCTATAGGCTTAGACTGCTGGGAGACTTCCCACGATTTACTGAGGTTCATTCTCCTCTCTCTCTCCTCCACCTGCATCCATTCATAACCCATCAATGCATCGTACTAATCCAACTTCTTCCCTCTCTCCTAGTTTTGTGCTCTTCTCTCCTGTCGCTTTCCGCAGGTTCTTGTGTTACTGGCTCTGCAGAGTCCGGACCCATGTTTACAAGCCTCTTACTGACAATGTGTCCGCGTTCAATACTGCTGTTCGCTATGTACACGCCTGTGGATTATACTGCTGCTTGTCATACCCCCCCCCCCCCCCCCGAGTCCGAGGTTTCTGCCTGTTAAAAGGAAGTTTTTCCTCACCACTGTCGCATCATATGCTTGCTCATGATGGGAACTGTTGGGTCTCTATATGTTGTCGGGTCTCTCGACCTGCTCCGTATGTAAAGTGCCTTGAGATAACTGTTGTTGTGATTTGGCGCTATAAAAATAAAATTGAATTGAATTGAATTGAACATAGGCATTTTAATATTACACTCCAGAAACTGACTGAGTGTTATCAGCTGTTAGCCAGAATGTTGACATGTTATGTTGTGGAATTATGGAAAGTAGCATAATTAGTGCTCGAAAAACAATGTTGGCCAGCTAGCAACACAAAGTAGTCTGTAACCTCGCTTCTTAGCCTAGCTTGTTAGCCTGAAAACAGGACAGCGAAGGACATTGTGACACGAATGTCTCATTGGAGACCACATTGTATGAAGGTATTTCAGGTGTAAAATGTTTGAGCACCTGTAACATTGAATTTGTATGTGTATCAGCAAATTTGATTTCCCACACTCTATGAGTTGTGTACTTGTAAAATAATTTCTGCACCAAATCAGCGGAAGTGGAAGTACGATTTCTGATTTGCACTTGTAGAAAACAGAGAATGTGTGACTCGTGGGGAGGATTCGAGTGGTTGTAAGTAGCTATTTGTGTTTGTGTGTTAAATGACACAGCTATTTTCATGGTAAATAATTTCACATAGTTATTGCACAAATTCACATTCAGATTTTCACATATTCAAATTCTCACTGCAGCTTCACTTCATACGATTCAGGTGCACAAGTATGTTTTGCACCTAGTGTGCTGCAAAAATAGGTGCAAAATGTGAGCATGTCAGTTTTGAAATATGTGACTTGTAGAAAAGGATTTGTGCACCTGTGAATATGATTTGTGCACCTGTAAATGTGATTTGTGCACCTGTAAATATGATTTGTGCACCTGTGTGGGAAATCAAATTTGCTGATACACATACAAATTCAATGTTACAGGTGCTCAAACATTTTGCACCTGAAATACCTTCATACCTTTGTGGCTTTTGCAAACCTGTATCAATCATATTGTCTTACATATATGGATGAAGGCCAGTGACCACCCAGGGGACTGCTAGGGTTAAGATTTCAAGGTTGAAATTCTGGACTAATGTAATTTGCTGCCTGACTGCATGAATGCCTCACAGTCCCATAAAGTTATGGGTGGGCAGATTCAGTCATTCAGTTGTAAACTGTTGGTTCTCTGACCTCAGCAACCAGCAGGAATGTCAGATTGGACTGAGGTCCCCCTGACAGTGATCTGTTAGTTCCACAATTACCTGCTAGTTTTCTGAAATCGTGATGGTTTTATCACCAGAGGCAGGGTACAGTGTGACATGTCACATGAGCTGGGGGAACCCTGATGCACTCCCTTCAGAGCCCCCCCCCCCCCCCCACTGGGGGTTGGCCTCACTTGTGCTGCTTTCTGGGATCTTTACACTTGTGTGGAGTTTGGGCCTGTGAGACCCGTTTCCAAAGTTTACTAAATTTTTTCAGCCTGGTTCATTGGTTTTTGCTCATTTTCTGTGAAGAACATGTCAAAGAACACAGTTTCACTGAGTGCCCATTGTGCACCCCCCCCCTACACATTTACATTACATAGGTGGTGTTCAGTTCTGTGAGACCTGTGGGTAATAAAAGTGTTGGTGAAAACAAGTAAACATGGTAAAAATGAAAGAAAAAGGTTTACTGTGAACCTCCACTCTGTCTTCCTCCTACCTGGGCCTGCTCTTAGGGTGTGATTGATAGATAGATAGACAGACAGACAGACAGACAGATAGATGTGCTTTATTTGTCTCAACCTGGGAAAATTATGTGTGTTTTTTCCTTTCGATTTGCAGCATGTTTCAGAGGTTGAATACAACCTTATCCAACATTTTATTTATTTATTATTTAATTATCAGGCATTATTTCCATTAGTACCATTATCAGCTCATCAGCCATTTAGGGGCCACTGCCTCTTCAGGGTGTACAGAACTGCCTGTAAACTGCCTGTGATGCTGCTTCATCATATGCATGAAACTTACAAGTGTGCACAGAGAAGCCAGATGGACCAGTCCCTGGGAAGAACCAAGGGATGCGAGTGGTCCTGGACATGACAAAGAGACTTCATGACCACAACATCACGTGATAACGCAGCCTACGAAGGCCACTTGTGTTAGTTTTCAATATCTTGGACATCTTGGTGTTGTGTACACTGGCATGACTATGAGTTCAATAGGCCCATTTAGCAATAGCACTTTTGTTGATAAATGCGATCTAGCAGAGATGAATGGCAAATATTGACAATTTACAGTATGTTGTTTACATGGCTTGTAATTGAAATAAGGTCAACATCAGTGAAGTAGTTTTACATAAATTGTTATGGCAGTATTGTAATAAAAACACAATAATGTTTCAGGTCTACCAGACCCATGAACATTGGCTGAGTAACAGAAATACAAACACCACACAAGGGTTAATCTGATCTAAATGCCCCATTCTGTAATAAATCTGGCTTTGTGGTCTGTAGACTGTAATTACCAAATCAGTGAAATTACTGCCTTCAATGTGGTGTAATTACTGGTGTCAGTTATAGATGCCTCTTGGATGATCTCTGAGCTTCTCTACTCAAGAAAGGGACCTTTATTCAGAGCTGAAATGTTCTACGTTTACTAAGGTATATCCTATACAAAGAAAAATTATGAGATGGAAAAAGTAAGCCCATGATATTTTGCTTGTACCCCTGGTCAATCTTCACTTTCAAAAATAATAGAATAAAAACTTGTTCTTCAGCTCAAGTTGTCCTTGGTTACATATATAAGTTTATTACAACAATCTGATATGGCATAAGATTTTGGCATAGCATGTATACACGGACACAGCCAAATACCAAAGCCTATAATAACAGCACATTCCCTCAGCTTTTTACAGTTTAGCCTACATTATACAGAATCTTCATCCCTCCAGGCAGTAGGCAGACAATGTGTGTGTGTGTGTGTGTGTGTGTGTGTGTGTGTGTGTGTGTGTGTGTGTGTGTTAGGCGGGAACATTTTGTACAACATATGTCAAGATAATTTAATACCACATTTTGTGCTTTCAGTATTAAAAGGTGGTGCATGCCCTGCCGCCTGACATTGTACATTGTGCACCTTTTCTAAGCACTTTCAGGCCCTCTCATTCATATAGGATTAAAAGCTGAGGTTCAAAGTTGATTCGTAACATTGTAAGCAGCATTAAAGCACTGAAGTTGATCGTTTTTGTGCCACATTTATGAAAGTAGACCAAGTCTGTGACCATGGCAGTGCCTCTGTGAAGCTGTACTTTAATAATGCACCATGCAACAGTGCTTGAAGCTGAATACTATCATCAAGGTTCAAGGTTAATTTATTTGTAATTCTAGAACACAAGGTTGCACAATGAAATGCAAATTGTAGATCCTTTATCCTTTTACACAAGATAAACTTGTTTATGGCGGAGTGTGGAAGATGAGTTGAAAAGAGCCTGAGGGGTGGATATTGTCTTTTGGTATCCTCTGAGCTCTGCACAGGGACCTCACCTCACTTACATCACTGATGCTTGGTAGATGGGTGTGAATGATGTTCTGATCAGTTTTCTTCACGTGCTGCACAGTCTTTCTGAGGGCTGTACTACGAAGCGAGTTTCACCAACTCCAATTTAACTTGTCAAGGCAAGTCACGGTTGACAAACTCTGGTTGTAGCAGCTGGAGTTAATAAACAAAATAATGGAGAAAATAAACTATGGAATTATTGATGATACAGTTTACAGTAGTATTCCAGTCTCTGTGCAGTGATACATTAGAATTGTGGTAAACTTACTGTAAGTACCACAACAATGCAATTACATTGGTAATGTAATGTATGTAAGCCATACATTACGAATAGTAATACAGTGTTGTCTTTTGAATTCTATGTCTAGGATTGGACGGCAACCTCACATGGGTGGCAGAGGAAAACTTGTCAATGAGCAACAAGAACAGGAGATCTGTAACATGGTGATTGCAAATAATGCCATCGCAGTGAGACAGATCCGTGCTGCGATCCCACAAGACAATGTCATATTCCAAAATGTCAGCTCCATAAGCATCTCCACAACAGCCCGGATATTGAACAAGCATCAGATGACCATGAAGCAACTTTACAGCGTAAGATTTAAGAGGAACTGTAATAGAGTGAAAGAGCTGCGGTACCAGTATGTACGTGTAAGTCAGTGACTGGTGACATAATTTTACAATGAAGCCTTTTTTTTTAACCTGATTTCTGAATCCATGTATTTGCTTTATCTGACCTCAAAATCTTGGGGTACGGACAGCGACCAGTTGTGAAACTCCAACTTTATTTACAGCACTGTAGGTTAATACATTTTTTTTGTTTATGTGTTTATATTGCAGTCTACTATGTTTCCTTATGTTTCCAGTTTCCTTGGCAGTTTGAGTGCAATGTGTGATGTCAAACCCTATGGTCAAACCTCAGAGGCTACTCTTACTGTAACAACCTCATATATATATATATATATATATATATATATATATATATATATATATATATATATATATATATATATATGTGTGTGTGTGTGTGTGTGTGTGTGTGTGTGTGTGTGTGTATGTGTGTGTGTATACATCAGTTTTACACACAATTGTATTCTATTAGCTGGACAAAAAGAACTAGTACAGTAACCATTGTCAATGAAGGGCTGGACTAAGACTGACAGGTGGACATAAGGGATATTTCAATGCTCCTCTGCCAGAGTGACAAAACACCTAAACATTTTGACTTGCAGTGCTGACACAATGCAAAAGGGACGATACATTTTGGGGGCGGGCACTGTAACTTACTCTGTAACTTAAAACTGTAACTTAATCTGAGTCTGTGCACGTTCCTGTAAAAAGGTCATGTTCAGCAGCACAGACACAGTTTCTGTGTGATGACTTGTGCTCCATGATTTTCACTGGAAGAAAGCACTTTAATAATTTCAGGATATGAAGAGTTTAAAGAAATTGAGCAACAAGGTCAGGGAGGCTTGTTGGCAGCACAGTGCCGACAGAGTAAATTCATTAGTTCAGTGTTCTTGTCTCTATTTGTCTTACACTCTTATTTTAATTGTAACATGATTGAGATGTAAGGAGGTGTAAAATAGTCTAAATCTAATTCAGTTCCAGCCTCCACATGGCTCCATCTGTGAAACAGAGCCGTTCCTCTGTGTTAATGAGTGAAGACTTGCTCCTAAAGCTCCTCGGCTGTAGACCGACCTGTATGAATGTAAAACTGCTGAACGTCATTCTAACAGTCATTTTAGCTGCAACAAGTCAGGATGAAATATACAGATATTCTATCAAGGTGTGTGTTAATAGTCCTTAGCATTAACACTGAGGACAGATGTGTTGTGTAGCCTACACTTACACAGTGTGTGTCCAACAGTCAGCCAGGCTGTGGAAAAGTCATCACATCATCGGGGTGAGCTCCGGTCTCTAAACACCGTCAACCTGCAGACTGAGCCACTCATAGTCCACACGCAGATACTGGCTCTTCCAAATGTCAAATCATTCTCAACCAATTGCAGTGGAGGGGCGGAGCTTACACAGAGTAACCTCGACTTAACCACAAACATAAACTGCTCAGAGCAGTTTAGAGACGCAGCATAAATTGCCATGACAACACACCGCAAGTAAAACCTATCCACCTTCGTAGTCCGGGTTAATCAGGAAGCTACTGCTGAATTTACCCTGATAAGTCGGTTACCTCGCTTCATAGTACAGCCCTCTGTCCTGTGTCATGCACAAGCCATTTCTAATGTTTCCAGTGAGGATGCTTTCTATCACTCCTCTATAAAAGCTGACAAGGACATGGCAAGGTAATTTTGCTTTGTCCTGTTTCTTTAAAGCAATACTATGGAATTATTTGCAATTTGGCAACCCTATAGCTTCTTAGTGCAATTTACTTACACAGTGAGTGTAAGAGTCTATGTGGACGTCTCTCAGTCAGGCTGGCACATCTGGACGCTGCAATTCTCCTTTCTTGCAAAACAGCTCAATCCCTGTCAGGTTGCTCAAGATCGGGCATGAACAGCTCTTTTCAAATCCAGCCACAAATTCTCAATTGGATTAAGATCTGGGCTTTGACTTGGCCGCTTCAGAACATTCACCTTGTTGTCTTTGAACCATTTCTGTGAGGCTTTTGCTGGATGCTCGGGGTCGTTGTCTTGCTGGAAAATAAATCTTCTCCCAAGTCTTCAAGTCTCCTGAATCTTCACCCTAACCAGCATGCTTCACGGTAGAGATGTCATGTTTGTGGTGATGTGCAGTGTTTCGTCTTCACCAAACACAGCCTCTAGTCTGATGGCCAAAAAGCTCTGTGTCTCACTCCTGCGACAATTAAGAACTAACTGAAATTGTCACCATCTGTTTTCGCTTTGATATCAAAGAGTTGCAGGGCGAATCGTCCAAGGAGGTGAATACTTTTTCCAGACATTGTATATTCGTTATTATTACATAATTTATGATCAAAAACTAACAAGTCGCCAAATTTTCGAACACAGCCAAACATCAAACAAGCGCAATGACATGCCTTAGCAAGCTGCTAATTCCAAGATGTCTGTCTGTGTTTGTAAAACTGGATATATGAATTTTGAAAATGACACAATAACATTATAATCTGGAAGGTTTACCAACACTGAATGAAAAACATTAATGACATCAATTCTAAGAAGTTGGAGGTTGTAATGGTGGACATGTCTGTATGGAACGCTCACAGACAGGTTTTGGTGGAGTACACAAAATGTAAAATGCATATACTCACTGGGGGGCAGTGTTTTTAATCAAGGCCACAGAAACCGGACGCGTTCTCAGACAAACAGCAGCAGCAGGAATCAGGAAATTACCACGACAGAATAACACTGTCATGCTCTTTTTCTAAGCACCTCCCTTCCGATATATCTGCTCAGCTTTTAAACTCAGTCAGCATGAAGTAGCTTTGGCATGTCCAGTTGGAAAAGATAACATTTAAGTGATACTCACATTGGGGTTTGTTCAGCGTAGTCTCTTCATGTTCAGTGTGTTCTTGCTCCCGGACATCTGTCTTCAGTTATATCATTTGCTTTCCACAATTCAGTGAAGTCTCTATATCTCCTGGTCTTTATTGTCGGATAGAATTAGTTCCTGCACAATATAATTAAATCTGAGTCAGAGAGCAATTGACAGTTTCTGGAGCTCTTCAAGCTGAGTGCGAATAATTGTCTCTCTGATACTGAGGTGTTGATTTAAAGTGCGTAGGAGGGAAAAAGTAATGATGAATGTGACAACAACAATGTAATAAGTTTACCTCTGCATGCTAACTGATGGTATGTCTACAATCAATATATGGGTATTACAAAGTGATTAATGGACGAATCATGTAGTTGGTCTACATTACTATAGAGGGCCATATATGACAACATATGATTTCCATATGGCCATAGAGCAGGAGAATTCAACTACAATTTAAAGAGGTCCAGTTGGAGAAAATTTCTTGAAGCAAAGGTCCAGTGGATCATAATGTCTAACTATTCAATGTGATATATATTTAAGTAGCCTAGTAGTTGTATCAAGATCTGCATGTATTCGATATCTGACTGTCAAATCAAATGAATTCAGGACAATTCGAAAACTTTTTGACGATATTTGTTGTCAAGTAGCATAGAACTGAACTTCTATGTATGACTGACGATATGTATAATGATGCTAATGTAGATAAAATAAGATAAGATAATAGTTCCTTTTAGTGATAATGCATAGGACTCGTAGATGAAGTGTGTATGATATGATTTGTGATGTAGTGCTTTCAACCAAAGCACTTTCTAATGTGCCTCTCTTTCACCCAGTCACGCACACAACACAGATTTTTTTAGTTAGGTGTGGGTAGGTGGCTATAACAGACAGAGGTAAGGAAATAATGTCTCCAGTGGATCTGATTATCACATTTTCCAAAATTGTGCAATGATTTATTTTACTCACTTCATTCTGTTTTACATTTTTTATGATGGCTGTAACTGACCGAGGTAAAGTATTAATTCAAAACAACTTGATGAAAGTTCTCTGCAATTCTTACAGCTTAATAATTCACTTCTTATTTGTCTTGTTCACTCTGTTGCACTATCATGTTTTTTATCCACAGATGTGGAAGTTGAAGCACTTCCCCTGGTCTGTTCCTGCAGTCTTCAGAATTATAAATGCTGCATCAGCCTCCCCACAAGAAGCAACAATGTTCAAGAAGAAGACTCGACATCCAGGATTTCCTTGACCACAGAGAAAACCAGCCCAGATGAGATGGACAACTACAGGACCAGCTGGAGAGAAGTGGTCACTTTCCTTAAAACGGCTGAATAAGTAATCCCCTCACTGACACTAAGTTCCAGTAGTGACATTAAGTGGTGCTGAGCTGATGTTAACTTTGTATATGTGGATTTTTTATTTTAGGGACCTTGAATATTATGACAGAGAAGACCAGACCAGACCAGATGAGATGGACGACTACAGGACCAGCTGGAGAGCGGGGGTGACTTTTCTTCCACCCGGCTGAGTAAGTAATCCCCTCACTGAGACAGAAGTTCCAGTGGTGACAATAAGCGGTGATGAATAAAAGTTAACTTAACATGCATGGATTTGATTTATTGCAGGAACCTTGTCTAATCTTATTAATAGTATTATTATTGTTTAGAATATTACTCCTTTAATAGAGGTCATATTCAACAATGTAGGTGCTAACAATGAAGAGGTTGTTTAATTGTGTCCGAAATGATTTATTGCTTGTTTTTCTATTACACAGGCAGGACTCCTCTATGTTCTCAATGTTTCTGGAGCAGCTGAGAGTGGACATGGACCAAGCAATAATCCCAGGTAGACCCAGCACCACAGCAAACCTGTTCTCCTCCTTGCCACAGTTCCCCCAGCACGAGCCCTCAGACCCTCCCCAAGCCCCCAGAGACGACCTCCCTGCTTATTATGCTAAATGTTGCTTCTGCTTATCTGTGGACAATAAACATCATCAACACTAATTCCTGTGTTGTGCTGTGCTGCAAATGGGTTCAACCTACATTCTATTTTAGCTCCATTTTATTCTCAGTTTCTCTTTAACTCTTCCGTGGATATACTAAATATTTAAGTTTGGCAGAAATGACGCAATTTCACGTATCATATAAAGAGTTGTTTTAGTTAATACTGAAGTAGTAATTTCACATTTCTCTGGCAAGGTGTTTTGGTCAGAAAAGTGTCTTCACCTCAGCCAAAGTCAAACATGCAGCTCCGTGGTGATACATCTGAACACACTTGGTGTACTTATCTTGTTCCTAATGGTCTTTATTGTGCTGCAGTTTTCACCAAGATTTATTAACATAAAATACTTTACATATATGTTATTAATAATAATAAAAACAGGAGATAAAAAGGCACAATCTTGCAGTATGGTGCTCAGCACTGTATATTTTGCATTTTGAATGAAAAATAGTTTTAGAAGTCAGTCACTTTTTCACACATCCAAAGTTGTGATTTGGCACAATTATCATCATTCCAGCTTCTCTGCTCTTGCTATGAAAAATTGCTGACACAATCCTCGTTCACTTCCCCAAACTTTCCACTGGGCTGACCTGTACTCCCAAACCTGTTCAGACATGGACAGTCAAGTACTGGCTGCTCTAGAGAAAGTAGTATTTTTCTCCCTCTGATCATTAATTATGACAAAAGAGTTTTAATAAATTAGCCAAAGTCCAAATCAAGAATCAAATGCAGACGTGTTGATCAGTCCAGTGGAGTTGCGTGTCGTTGGAACATCATCCTTCTTCTTATGAGGCCACACTGAGCTGCTGTGTATCTCCATCATCACAGAGGTCTTGTTTTAAGTTGTACCACATTCATTTGAGTTGCTCCCAACTTTCAACTCTACTTTGCCAAACTCAATCCCATTTCTGTATTAAAAGTGTGTGTTCATGTTGAAAAATTGCCCAGCTATGCCTGCCTCATGCTGGCCAGGCCTCCATCGTTGGCCCAAAGTACTTTCACTCGCTTTTCTGTTTGGGCAGGAAAACTCTGTGGGAGCGAAGGGACCATTAGCAACTAAATAGACCATGAGGGTGGTTTAAAATAAAACCCCACGGAGGGTACCATTTAAATCCAAATTGCAGACTAAGCATGGGTAACCTACTACAGTTACATTTCATCACAGTTTAAAATACAATAAAGGAAGGAATTAGTCTATAAAAGTGATCAGCTGTGTGTGCTGTGAGTTTGCTTCACTATTTGAGTGTCAAATGGAACCCTGTCATTGTCTCTGAGCTTTAACTGTGAGCACCCATTGACGGATTTGAAGAACTGCATCACAAAGAACTGAAAGACATCTATTAGAAATATCAAAATGGTCACTTCTGAGATAAACATATGTTTCAGTTACTGGCTTCTTTGCCCCTTGGGAATTTAGCCATTGTTTGCAAAATCTTTTTTTTTCTGTCATACAGTGGGTCATGGGTTAAAGCCAAGTCGGCATGTGCATTGTTTTTTACTCCTTTTACTTGAATGTGGAATAATTTATGCAGCAAGTGCTAATGCATCTCTGACCTCACCATCTTGGATCCACATCTCTAGTGTAGCTAAAAAGGAAAATGCTAAACCTTTAAATCTACAGCCTGAGGTAATGGATACAGTAGTTTACAGTGAGGACACATAAATCCTTTTGAGAACATATTTGTAAGAGCCATTTCGTTTATTTGTTTGTACTGTGAGCTTCACTCCACTTAGGGCATCCCTGCTGTAATCAGTGAGAGGTCATATGATCCCCCAGGTGAGGCACTCAGGTGTGGCTGACGAGGGAAGCAAACAGTGTTAGACCATGTTGTGGCGTGACATGGAGTGTTGTATTGTTGAATGGTGTTTTTCATTATGAACTGGAAATTCTTCATCTGCATTGGTGAGCAGAAAGATATTGGAAACTGTAGACTTCAAACTGTGAACAATAATCGGCACAATGATATAAGTAACAGAGCCATTACATTTGACATTAGAATGCAGAATGTAGAAAAATAACACTTAGCACCTCCTTCTTCAGAACTCTGTTCACTTTACATTCATCAGATGGCCATACACATGACTCTAAATAAATGCCAGTGTTGTGTCTGCTGGATGTGTAAATGAATGACTTTTTTTCAATAAGACATAAACATATTTATAACATTATGGTTGAGCTGTGAGTCTGTCAGTTGTAGGCCTTTAGACTCCTAGTTAAGTTTAAAGAATACACCCACACAATCAGACACAGGGAAAAAATGATTTTGAGTATGATTTAATTTACTTCTTGTTTTGTTGAAATGGTTGAAAACACAAAACAATGTGCAGTAAATCTGAGATGAATTCACATGTTTTGTCAGTTATGCTTACTTATGCGATCTGTAACAAGAATATAAAATTAAAAAATGAAAACAAAACAAATATAAATATTTGTAACACAACAATAAATCAGCTTGTACCTTGACCAAATAAACTGTTTCCTTTCCTCTGTGTCAAACAACACTATAAACTCCCCCAGCATGTCAAACCAAACAGGCCTAAACAGATGCACTGAAGATAAAGCTCCAAAAAATTCTATGACCCCTAGAGGGCTGACAATTGACAAGCAAGTCAGCGTGAGCAGTAATTGCAGATTTATGTACAAAAATGGTCATGTACAACCATTTCCTGTCCCCGTGAGCTCTGGTGTTTTCTCAGGGCTGCCGACTCATCTCAAAACCCAGACTTTGTAAAGGGTCATGGCCCTCCAGCCAATGCCTGCTTCACCTGGGTGATCTGATTGACAGCAGACATCAACCTAATGGGTATTTGGCAGCATATGTGCATGATTCACACTCACACACACACAGGTGTTGTCTGGGAAGGTTACAGTGCAATTTATGAGAGAGAGTGTGTGGGAAGGTAGACACAAATTATGTTTGTGAGTGTGTGAGAGCAGAACAGAAGTCAGACAACATTTCCTTGGGACAGAAGTAATCTCATTGGTTGGATTAAGTAGCAGAAGGAGCCACAGTCTGTCTGTCAACACTCAATAAACCAAGCGAAAAAAGGCATGAACCCACAGGGAGCACGCAATGTGAAGCAAGCACACCAGCTGCTGACAGAAAAAATAGCAGTTCCCTAGATATATGACACTGCATTCACACCATGTCAGCAGACTGGCAATGATAGGAAAACTGAATGATAATAAAATTGACGTTTTTCAATTTAAGAGCGTTCATGCATTAATCCCTGCTGGTTAACCCATTGCTCATTTACACCAGGTAGACAGAAAGTAAGTTAAAGTAACCTTATTCGTTAACAAGAAACCAGATCATACAGTGTATCGCTCCTTATTAATTACCATTGGTCTAATTGGATTTCATCTGGATGTAACTGCCAGCGATGGTGGTTTTGCCAACTAACTTAACCCAGCCATTGATATTAGTTCTGCCTACAAAGCAATTTTGCCTCTGAACAATATATATCTACAGCAGATATGACATCATATGTGTATGTTCACCTAAAGCTCGATGATAAGCTTTCCTTCATCGTCACTGCTGCTGGTGTCTTCTGTGTAGTCCTGGCAGCTTTGCACAGGCCTCACTCCACCGCTCAGACACTCGGCCGACTGGTAAGCATGAAACTGGCCAGCAAAAAGAAAAGACTGGTATTTGTTGGTAGTGTCAGGTCTCCCAGAGTTACTGCTCTGACTTGTGAAGTCATTTGGTGCCTTGTCCATGGTGTCGTGGTAATCATCAGATTGTGGGTATGTAAAAGGCTTTGATGGCAGCAATGTGTCATTATCCAGCACATTACTGTTTGACTCTTGATGTTCTCTTGTCAATCCAGCATCAGCTCTGCCGGCTTGAACAGAAAAAGGAACTTGGCTGGGATGTGTGGAGGATGATTTGTTGACATCAGGCGGGAGACTGTTGTGACTTCCTGATGTCAATTTAGTGCAACGGCTTCCTGCAGTGATGTTGTGACCTGCAGCTGTATTTCCTTGCTGAACAGACAGAGGGATGCTGGTCTGCTTTTGATCTTGCTTTTGGTCCTGGTGAGAAAGTGATTGAGTTTGTTCAGGGATAGACTCAATTTGTGAAAAAGCATTTTGTGTTTCTGTTAATCGGACCTGTGCTTGCATAGGTTGACCTGAATTTGATTCACATAAGATCTGTGTTTGTTTATTATGGATGGTGCTGCTGTCCCAGTATTGTTGTGAGAAATACAAGTTGGTCATTTCCAATGGGGGCTGTGGAGAATTGAAATGGCTGGTGTGACTGCCGCAGGGAGGTATATCAAGGTTATTTGATGTGCTTGGAGTTTGGTGAGGGCTCTGTTGGGGGTACTCAGACATTCCTGAGTGTGTCTGGGAAAGATGCTGTAGATGCTGCTCCGAAAGCCAAGAATGTTTGAAGGAATCCACTTTGGCCTGTCTGTCTCTCCCCTGTTAATAAAAGGAGAATATCATCATAATAATACACTTATTGTCCTGACTCCATTGAACCTTGTCATTAGCTTCCTGCATTGCTCACATACCACAAAGCTTCATATATTCAGTGAGTTATGAATCCATCACAAGGAACATACCAGATTGGTGGTATAGTAGTTCCAAGCTGCTTAAATAATTTGTCATTCACATTGAATTTAAAATCATATGGAAGAAATTCTGCCCTAAAATAAAATGATGAAAATGAAACTGCTGTCAGCTGCCTAGTGCTGGTGTTGTTATAATGGATTGCTGATGTTTTAAACTTTGGCGAAAGGCTCATGAAGGCTCATAATTTATATGTGATGTGCCACCGTGTGTGGCTCTGTTATGGCTCTGTTTCATTTCGGTTTAGCATATTTGTTACGTTGTGTAAATCTTAACCGCATCATCACATCGTCACATTATGGGGATCATGTATTTATTGCTCTGCAAAAACACAAATTCTTGCTTGGGTGTCTCTCTTTCTTGGTAAATGCCTTTAAAAAAATTTAAAAAATGAAAAACAATTCTGTGATGTAACGAACTATTATGCATGAAATCTGTTCCCACATGATCCCCAGATCAGGACAGTCTGATTATATTTACTAGTGTGGGATTTGTAGGATGATTTAGGGGAGTGTAAGAATAATTAAAAAAGTAAAAGGTATTTAGAAAGAATGTTGAGTTGGAAAGAATCCTGTATATTGTGAGTTTCTGTGCCATTTCTATTCCATTGCTATTGGAATGGTTTATTTTTTCAATTCAATTTTATTTGTATAGCACCAAATCACAACTATAGTTATCTCAAGGCACTTTACATACAGAGGGGGGGGGATACTACAGTCCACAGGTGTGTCAATAGTGATAGTAGCAGTATTGAACCGAGACATGTGTGCAGTTGGAGGCTTGTAAACACAGATTTTTACATGTAAAGAAGTAGTGCATTAAACAATCGCAAATGAATGGGATCTTAGGGCATTACACTTGTTGTTGATGTGTTTACTTATGTCTGCAAGAATAAAAGAATTGTATAGTAAACATGCCCCAAGTGAGAACTGAACAAGTTCATTCAACCTCACCTCTGGCTTTGGCATATCTTGTAAACACATGTATCTGCAGTTAGACTCAGCCTTGCCCCACTGTCCTGGCTCCTTGTCCGTCTTGATTCCTCCACTCTTATCCTCTCCCGCTGCCGTTCCATCACAATGCCCCTCCACACTGTGGTGGTTTGTCTTTCCAGCCTCATGGCTCTGCTTTGGCTTCCAGTCTGTTCTGTCTGACTGCCCGGGGGTCCCTCCATGTCTACGTGCCTGTGGCTCCTTCTGAGCTGCGCATCCCACCTGGGAGTTTCCCTCTGTGAGCTCTTGGAAAGAAAAAAAAAATGTCTTTAGGAAAGTGAATCCACAAAGTAATGCTTATCAGTCAGTTTTAACTTGCTGGAAAATTGAAAAAGAACTTATATTCTATATTATTCTGAATGTAGACACTATAGCTGATGGTTATATTTGCTTTTGGATAAAGCCCCATCTGCACATCAAGCTAATTAAAGGAGGTAATGTGGCCATCTTTTCTGGCAGGATACATCTTGTTATGATATATTCATGGACTGCTGTGGTCAGATATGATATGCAGTTGAGGGTATACAGTAACAGTTGTTGATGAAAAACAAGGGTCTGTAAACTTTCTAGAACTAGATTGTCTTTGGTCTGGCAAACTCAAGCTCACAGAGACCATCACCCCTCCTCTTCCCACACCCCTTAAAGTTTATCATCAATGGCATCCTCTATAATTTTATTACAAAACTGGCTGCAAGAGAGTGAACCTTATCCTTAACCCATAGACAATAACAATCTGCAGGAAAATTGTATTTACAGTGGATAACCTTTCAGGACCATCATGTGACTTAACTCTTAAGTCATTGACAAGTTTAGAAAATTGATTTGTTCTTTTAGTTTAGTCAGGAGACAGTGCATGGAGGTGATTGAGTTTCAGCCCTTTTGTTTCTCCTGTGCTCCACAAACAGCCTTTTAGCTTTGTTATTATCTGCAATCCTCAGCTCCTTTCAAGAGGGGGTAAGTTGGTGTTGTGTGTTGTGATGGGACACTTTCAAATAATGAGGGACACTCCAAGTCTTTGTGTAGCAGCTCACATGTAAGAGGAGGAAGGACAATAACGGCCAAAATTAAAGGAATGGTTTTGAAGGTGTTTTCATTTTGCAGAAAACATTTTAAGAAAAACATCAGTGTTTTTAATCTAATTCTTAATAGTGCATTTAATTTCTTTACCAAGACCAAAAAGACCCCCACATCATTTGCTTGGTGATTCTAGAGTGCACAAAACCAGGTTCAGGCAGGATTCCACTCTGCAAATTAATGACTATTTACTGCCATCTTGTGGTTGAAAATATTAGTTTCTATCTGGAAACGTGCTCAGATTAAAAATAGTAAAAAAGAGAAAAAAAAAGTACAGTATGAGCATTAGTATGAGATTGGACACATTCTTTGTTGTGTTGTCTCTGTACTCTATGACATTGGACTGGAACTTGGAACAAAAACTATTAGAGTCTCTGATGTTAATCTGAGACTGCTCACACCCACACCAGATGAAAAAAATGTAGGCTTTTTACATTTAAATGTACTGTGCAAATTAGGATACATTTTATTAAGACATATTTATTTATAAGCAGATCTTTAGCAGCGCCTCATTGATGCATTGTAGCAAAATTGGGGGACTATATATAAACACGACCTAAAATGTTCACCCACTATCAAATACCCTTCCACTAAGTACTCTCATAGTTTTTGTGTTGGACTACAGAGCCAAGTCAAATACAGATTCACTCAGTGCACTGTATATTCCTCAGATCCTACACAACAGGAATACTTAGATACTTAATAGAATTAAAATGGTCATATATACCTTCAGTAGGGCTCTGAACACTTGTGAGCACAGCTGGGATGTCTTTGGGTCTTTCCACCTGGATGTTCGAAGACACTGGAGTAAACTGATCCATTTGTTTTTCCGAGTGGGCTGAGTTGATTACATGTGATTCACTTAGAGTCATTTCCTGTGAAGCGACAGAATTATCCATAGGGTTCACCACGTCACATCCCATGTTTGCATGTTTGGATGAGTTCAGATCCTCTGATAACGTAGATTCCACCGGATTACCGCAGTAGATGGATGGTTGTGGGTTCAGCTGTCTTGGAGCTTTGCATGTATTGATGGAAAATGAAGAAACTGAGCCAGAGAGTTCATCAGCACATGCAGCACCGGTGGCCTGACCGAGGCCAACCTGTAGAGGGGGGTGGGGTTCTCCACTTTCAAGCTTACTGCATTTGTATACAGAGGCCTCACCCTTGGCTTTCATTGTGCCTATATTACATGAGGCCCCTTGATTTTTAAGTTTGTGTTGGCTTTCATTTCCCAGTATTTCTCTTCTCTTGCTATTCTCATTTGCTGTGCTGGGAGAAGGAGAGTTCATTCTGAGCTTGTGTTGGCCAGAGAGTGTTTGAGAGACCAATCCACCTTGGCTGACCCTCCCGTCTGGCAAAAGTTGCTCCTCAGTACAGGGGTTCAGAAGGGCATGTTCCTCCTCTGAAGTTTGGCTCCTTCCTGACTTTACACCTTTGAGTGGAGCAGCAGTTGACATAACATCAGTCGTAGTGCTCTGAGTCTCTGTGGCCATGTTTACATGACTGTATTTGTGTGGGCGTTTCAACGAGCCTAGCACTTCAGACGGCTTCGACTGAGCGCATACTGTAGCCTGAGCAGAATGACTGTGTTCAGTCAGGTGGACGTTTGGCTCTGCCTTCCCGGATTTTACAGACAGTGGAGATTTTATTCTCTCCATGTTAAGTGTGGGTAAAGCATCACTTTGGTCCTCATGGCCTGGCTGTTGAGGGTCCCTTTCCTCATTGCTACCACCCATGGTGACAGAGCTCTGAGCTTTATTCTGGATCACTTCCGGGGCCATTGCATCCACATCATTTCTCTGTGAGGGAGTGCTACCTGCATGCCTCTCAATCTGTGGCTCAATGAGTGCCAGCTGCTCATCAGATATGATCTGGAGGCAGATCTGGAGGTCTGCTGTGTGAACATGAAACACATTCTGAGCAGCTGGCTGCATCTGGTCAAACGGAACGACGTGACAAGGTACCATTTGGGCGTTTGAGCTGACATATGCTCTGTTTACAGGGCTCAACTGGGCTGACGCTGGTGAGAGTTGTGTGTGTGCCAGAGCAGGGTTAGAGTTAGGTTGGCCTTGTGAAAAAGATTTAATAGTAGCAGATGTTTGATTGTTTGCTGATGTTATAATAGATGTAGAAGGGAAGTTTGCAACCACGGGTGCAACAGGTTTGGGTAGCTGCATAAGAACTGAACCCCCTGCAGATTTTGAAGGCTGTATTGAAGTGCTGCATAATCCTGTTTGATAACCTTGTAGGCAGGTTGTGGTTATTGTGGTTGTTGCAAATTGCCTGTGCACTACATCCAGACTAGATGGTGCATTTTTATTGAGACTTGATGTTTCAGACTGACAAATGGCTCTGGCTGTGCAAGGCAAGAGGAGCTGGCCTTGTGCAGAGCTGAGAGCATTTGTGTTTTTCACATCACAACTCTGCATCAACGGTGAGGGGACAGGATAACTAGATTTCTTCTCAGAAGTTGTGACTGAGAGTGGTGTTTGCTCAGTATGAGAAGATGACAGAGCAGAGGTGAGACTGCGGCCATCGGTTCCTATCGGCTTGTCCACAACATGCGGTGAAGTATTTGAATCAGGTTCAGCAGCATTAGGTAACTTTAGCTGGTACTTGGGCAGGAAGCTGGTTTTAGCAGGGGAGGGGGTGGAAGTGGCTGGCGAGGTGCTAACAGACAGTGTATTTGCATTGATTATGCATGGCGGGAAGAGACCTCCTTTGAGCTGAGTATGTTTCAGGTTTTTTTGAAGGTTGATGTAAGTGAGATTTGTATCCTGCTGAGGTGCACTGCCGGCGACAGAAGGAAGGGGATGAGAAAGTGTTTTTGGGTCGGTCTCCATCTCCAGAGGGCAAATTATTTTGTCATCGGTTTTCTGCTTTTTCCTGTCAGAGGGAATATGGGCTCCACAGAGCTGCAAGCTGGAGTCAGTAAGTTTTTCTTCATTAATCAATTTCCCATCCTCTGCTCTGCTCATGCTGTCTGTTTTGTGACTAATCCGCGATCCATTTAAAGGTATTGGCAGTATTGACAATGACAGATTTCTCCGGAGTGCACTCTTGAGAGAGGTGCATGATGTATTGATTGTGCATGATGGGCTGAAAAGGTTAAGCTGGCTAGTTTTGAGGTTAAAATCCACAGCAGACACAAGGGATAGTTTGGCCGGAGGGCAGTCTGAGTGACACACTGTTGCACTGCTGCTTGTTAAGATTGTTGTTGAACCTGTTGTTGCCACTGTCTCCTTATGAACAGCTGATAACCGTTTGTGTACGCCCTGAACAACCTCATGCTCTGGGTTCGCTGAACATTTCCTTCCTTTGATAACACTGTCATCCCCACTTTTCTCTGCATTGTAGAGCTTCTTAAATGTCCCTCCCCCATACATGTACCACTTGTTATAGGCAAACTTCTGGGCTTTCTTCCTCCGGAACTTTCTGTTGCTTGGCTCCCCACAAATGTCACTGCCATCCCCATCACAGCTGAGACTGCTGGTGCACGCCTCCTCCACAGATGAATTCATGAAGAGACCGTCTGTTGCGTGGTTGCAGTCTACGGCTGTCTGCCGGACCAGTGGGCGGTGGGTGGATGACTGCTGGTTCACAGGCTTGATCGCGAAACCTGTTGGATTGATCTGGCCTGAGCTTCCCCTCCGGACGAGTGTTACATAATCACTCTGATAGGAGGAGGTGGGGCTGCTCCTCTCTGGCTGCAGTAGGGTAACACTGAAAGGGAGGGAGTTGCTGCGGGTTAAGGGGGCATGCTCCATGGTGGTGGAGTGCTGAGTGGGCACAGAGCTATAGAAGCCAGGCTTTCTGTTTCTTTGTAGCCCAACACTCTGAGTCTTACTGATCTTCATGTCAAAGTGAAAGGAATCCTTGTACGTGTACGGCATGGGGAGGTCAATACTACCCTGCTTTGACAGAACTGTCTTCCGTGGCCGTACATTCTCCAGTTGTTTGTCCTCCACAACAGCTGTGTTCTCTGAAATCAGCTTAGAGATACGCTCTTCCAGTGTCTTATGCTCCTGCTCCCTTGTGGTGTCTTTGGGTTCCTGTCCACCTTGGCCTGGTGTTTGTGTGCTGGTGGTTTCTTCCAGATGCTCTTTGGTGGATTCGTTGAGGGAATCCATACTGTGGTCAGGTAGAACGCTGCTGGGGCTGGGGTAGTGGTCACTGCTCTCACTGAAGCCTGAGTCAGTGCTCTCATGGCTCTGTGATTTTCCTCTGGACACAGAGCTCTCCCACTGCTTGGAGAACAGTGTGGCTTCTTGTCTCTGAAGAGGAAGATGTCGACTGAGAGTCAACAGAGGTTTTTCATTATCCATGCTCTGTTTTTCCCCTTCTATTGTTACCTTTCCACTTTCACTTTCATGTTCTTTGCTCTTATGCTCTGCAGGGGTCAACTCATTCTGTTCACTGAAAGAACCATGCGTCTGTACAGAGTAGACCTTCGCAGTACTGGTCGCACCGCTGATCTCAGCAGCAGGAAGTGCTGCATCCTTTTCCATGCTGCCCGACTCCTGGCTGCGCTCATCCAGAGACACACTGGCAGTACAAGTCTCTCTGGAGCTGGACATGCTGTCCAGGCTGCCCAGGCTGCTCTGCTCCGACTCAGACGAGAGGCGGGCATGAGCCTGAGTGCGCTTATGTTTGTAGAGGTTGCTCTGAGTCTTGAAAGAAATTCCACAAGTAGTGCAGGGGTAAGGCCGCTCTCCAGTGTGGCAGCGGAGATGCTTCTCCAGCACACTGGGCTTCATACAGTCCCGTCCACAATGAGGACACACGTGCTTTCCCGCCGACTTGGGTCTGACTGCAGGAGAAGCAGCTGCCAGACTCAATCCCGGCTGAGACTGCAGCCCACCAGCAATATGGAGTGTCAGAAAGGGAAGTGTCTCCTTGGAGTAAAGCGGCGGCATGGCTAGATGGAGTGTGGTCGGCTCCCGGGCAGCTGCAGGAGGTTGGGGGTAAGGCTGTGCTGGTAGAGCAGGCACTGTGTGGATGTAAACAGCCGTCAGCGGGGCCTGGATGTCCATCCTTTTCTCTGTCTGCGCTGCAACGGAGTTGATGTGCACTGGAGCACTCGCCAATCCCGGCTTGCCAGTCTCCATGGTAACACTGCTGCTGTCGTGATGTACCAGTGCTGGGTCTCTAATTACCTGTAAGATAAGAACAGTTTGCGTTAGACCTCTGCTTTGCCTCAGATCAAATTGGGTAGATCTGTCTATTTGAGCAGGGATGTTTTTTAGGTCTTGACAAGGAGACTTCATTCCTGGAGAATATTTTATGTTTTGTACTAGTGGAATAGAGAAAAGAAGCATAGCAACAAATAAATGCACCAAAGCAGTTAATGATGATATCAACAGATATTCAGTACCCGGAAGGACAGATGGCTAATAAAGCAACTAATCCAGTTTGGATTTTGCATGGTTATAAAATCCAAGGAGATATAATTTGCAATGATGTCACCTCTTTATCTACCTCAGTGATATCATTTTCGTGATGATCAATAATACCCATGGATACAGAGCAAAGAAAAAAGTAGAGGCATTTGAATCTGTGGTGTAAGAATAAAATTCTGAAGACATGTTTTATTTTGTACACAGGCAGTGTACTCATGTGAGACAATAACATGGGGAGAAATGTATGTATACAGTAGAGAGAAGCAGGGGTGATGTAGGAGAGTGACTCACATGAGAAGAGGGATGAGGGAGTGAGATCAAATAGTCATACAGTACAGCAGAGGCTTTTATCTCCCCAAATGAAATGTGTCTGCTGACATTAGCTGTTGCCTCTGTCACCAGTCTCCACCAATTTAATGGCATACCCTTGATGTTAGCGGCAGCATGTGGCGGCTTTGTCTCCTGACAGTCTGTCATATTTGTGCAGTAATCTTATCAAAGTGTAAAGCCACCTACATGAAAAGATGAATAGCTTCATATTAGGTCAAGCAAATTTCATTTCCTGTTGCTGTGATGCCGCTTCTGCATGTATTGTGATTTTGCATAATTCACCCACAGAGGTACAGTTGGCATGGAGCACACTCTTTGTTAGTTGTACAGCATGAGCACGCCCACGTCAGATACTTTTGTGGTGCTGTGAACTGAGGAAAGTTTGTTTCTGCTCATGTTTGAGTGACTTCACCTCTGTGAGAATGTATTTTAATTTTCAAACACTGTTTACTCGAGAACTTACATCTACCCTCTTACTCTAGTGTGCTCTTACTTCTTTAAAGGTCTGTAAATATGCAATATTTTTGCACGCAACTTCACAAAGAAATACAATTATAATGTGGACCTGTGAATAGTCAAGAAGGGTATTTTTTTTCTGCAAGGACTTGTCATCAGTTCAAAATTGTGTACATGTGTGCCCAGGGTTAAAAAGAGGTCAATCTGCACTGAAAACAGCTTCTGTTTATAGTAAGAACAAGCATCAGCAAAGTGGGTAACATCAAAATGTTAATAAAAAGGAAGGCTTTCCAGATTTTTGGGAATGTTCTTGTAATGGCTTGTCTACTCTCTGTTAATCTCATTTCCAATGATGGTTCTGAATTTATAAAGGGAACGTTTTAAAAGAGGAAATATCTGATGGTCTTGGCATCACACAGTGTAGGTCACTAGAGCATGCCACAACTAGGCCAAAACTCAACGCAACAGTTAAGGAGAGAAAGGAAAAACAGCAGAAGTCACTTACCTCCTTGCTTTGCACTTCAATCAGCAACAATTATCCAGCTCAGAAAGTCTTCTACCCTGAACAGCCTCATCCTCTGTATAACTGTTCATTTCAATCTGTCCTGACATCCAGGCCGTATGCTCCTCTCCAGTCTGATTTTCTCGCACGGCTCTTTGACATGAACTGTTTCTTGTCACGAGGAAGCGGAACAAATGCAAATGAGAGAGAAGATGCACTATGAAAGTGGTGAGGCAGAGAGGAGGGGAGTGAGGGAAGGAGAAGGGCTGGCTGGGTGGGTGTGTAGCTGTCAAACAAAGACTTCCGGAGGACAAGTTGAAAACATAGATTACACAGGGTGATCAGCATGAGTGAAAGAGCGGAGAGAGGCCCTGAGCACAGATGGAAGGATTTAAGGCTAATACAAAGTGTTGTGCAGAAGTGAAAGCGACTGTTTGGCAGGGGAAGTGCAGCAACAGAGGCGAGCTTACCTTCCACAGTCACGTTGGCTGACTGACTGACTTTACCATCAACAGTTTGAGGCAGTATCTGACTTCTGGCTCACTTATATACTCGCTCCCCCACCTACCTACTTCCTCCCACACACTGTGTTTCATACACCCACATAGACAAGGGTGCAGCAAAGCTAATGTTGATGTGGCCGCTTGGCTGCACGTGCACTGCTCTCACTCTCTCAGGCAGAGAACAAATGGATGAGTTGTGAGTGGCTGTAGTGAATTTCCCACCTCCAAACACAGCCCCCATTACAATATGTATCATTTTGCACGGGTGCACTAGTTCACACTGCACATGCTTATACACTAGGTTAGAATCATAATTTTTGATTTGTACTCACAGTACTTTGCTGTTGCTGGTTTTAGACTGCAAAATTGTGGATTTAGGAAACATTAAAAAAAAAGTGTTAAAAAATGTTCTGTCATTGTACCGTACCGTGACATAGGTGAAATGTGGCCCCAGAGTTATACAGCTATACTCAATCAGCTTATTTGTTTGACTCATTTGTCAATGGACAGATCATTGCTTTTTTTTTTTTTTTTTTTACAATTCATGATGATATAAAAAGGCAAAAGACAACACATTCTTTTTCACATAAGCACTCACTTTTTGTCCACATAGCCTTGCCACCTAATGTTCAATGTCAGTGCCAGAGACACAATTGGGACATCATGTCTGGACAGCATGAAAGAAGAATATAAGGATAGTCTGAGAGGTAACTTATACATTGCAGGGGGTCTCATATGGCCTTAATAAAATTATCCTATGGGCATAAGTGCACAGTGATTGCACTGGGCTACATTTTTAAAACCTGAATTAATATATATTTTGGCCACTTGGGGGCAACACAACAGGCTGTAAACACAACACTGACATATGATCACTTCGCAAAGTTCAACAATTGCCAGCTCACACATCCTGCAGATAGTAACATTTGCATTCATTTGAAGT
Organism: Centropyge bicolor; assembly: GCA_037975185.1. Lineage (NCBI taxonomy): Eukaryota > Metazoa > Chordata > Actinopteri > Pomacanthidae > Centropyge > Centropyge bicolor. The sequence goes on along the minus strand of JBBMOC010000063.1, from coordinate 1,830,852 downwards.
AGTGTGTCTGGTCACCTGATGAATATTTGAGTCAGAATTCACTCCACTTTTAGCTCACTTTTGGTCTCCACCAACTCCAAAGCTGCTGTTGCTGGAAAAAACACTGATGAGAACAGTGAGACTAAACCAAAACAGTAAGCTTAAAGAAGCTAAAAGGCTCTGTCTCCGTAGGTTTGTCAATACAAACAGCCTCTTTCACATTACACTAAATCATCTGATCCGTTTTACTTTTTACGATCCCACTACAGCCACTTTACATTTTTTTCTTTAATCTGAATAAATGAAAAACTTAAATGAAAAAAGCATTTCCACTTCTAATACCTCTAATGTAAGAGATCTTTTCAAAGCTCGGATTTTCGAACAGTATGTCATCGTGTGGGATCGACCATGCAATTATCGGATGACATCTGCTGAAGGAAAACAAATAGTTTTTATATCATTTCACTGCTTCAGACTCAAGCTGGTCTCCAAGGCAACTGCAGGCTGGTCCACTGAGAGCATGCTTTGTGTTGACATGGTAACAAGACACCACCTACCACGCATGTTTTCTACTGTCTTCATACGACTCACTGTCCTGCAGGGTGGAGGCATAGTTTCAGGCATGTTCACATATTTTTAAAAACTGAGTCAGTTTTTTAAATCACAGTATTTGTGTATTCTAACTGGATTTGATACACAGATACCTTTTTCCAAAACTGTCAGCAGGCACTTCATGTTGTTGATAGAGGATATTTTGGCCGTGTTTCTCACGTTACTAGGATACAAGGTTTAGTCAAGTTTTACAGCTGATGGTCAGCTGTGACCAGAGACCAATAAAAAGTGTTGTGCTAGTCATCCTGGCCTCCTAGTTGCTGAACCTGTGCAGTGTTATGATTCAGTTATTTAGACATTTATCCATGTGGATACAGTTATTCATGTATTTTTAGCCATGCAGTGGAATTATCACACACATGTTGAGTTATATAGCTGAAGTGATCCAAATAGTTATAAATACCTCTTAATGCAATGCTTAAAATGCTAATGCTATCATGCAAGAAATATACAACTTAAGTATATTTTCATATTTATTTCAAGTACACTTGAGACAAATACTTCTTTCCTCTGTACCTTATTCTGTGAGGACTGTGAAGTTGCCTGCTGCACACTGCAATAGACAAGCTCTTTCAAGTTATGGCCCTATATTGAAAGTGCCCAAGGGAAATACCCAGCTTACTTCATTAGTGTTTGAATGGGTCCCTTGCTGCATTTTTCCACATGAAACGACAAATTACAGATGTATCATTTGAATGTCTCTGTCTCTGTAAAGGGCTAAGCTTCCATCTGCATGTATGTACACTATATTTCTGTCTTGTTGGCTAGCATTTGAACTGATGAGCCACATTGCAGGAGGTGGCAACTGAGAGACTGTGTGTGGGTGGGTGCTGAATTGCTGGAGGCCTATATCCACTTACATGTTCACTTATGCCTTTTCAGGAGCTAAAGAACAGTCTCATGCCCCACTTTTGTCTTTAACATTACTACCCATAACAGCACTATCAGCTGCCAAACACAGTATACTTGTCAGTGTTTCAATGTAAGCTACAATTATCATCTCTGTTTCACCATGACACAGTTGTAGCTACTGTGTTCTGCATGTAGCTCAGCAAAATACATTCTTAAACTTGGATCTGCAAAGCATAGACTGTTAAATAGTAAAACTGAATAAAACTGCAATAAATCTGAAATCAAAACCCAGGCAGACGCTTACAGCATTTCTTTCTTTATGTCTTTGAGATGCTGTGATTGTGCACCATCTGCTGGGTCATGAGAGTAGGTCCACATATCTGGGGTAAAATATTTCTGATTGGGGTTACTGTAAAATACAGTGAGATAGTAGTAAAGAGTAAAAAATAAAATAGTAAAATACATAGTATTTACGTATTAATAATAATAATAATAATATTAATGATATTTCTTGTTGATTTTTTAATTGTTTAAAATGCCTAATATATCTCCTTAAACTATGAACGTCCACTTATTTTAGCACTAATCATTGGATTTAATTGGTTAACTGCGGTTTCTGGTTTTGCATGAACAGGTTGAAAGAAAGAAAGAAAGAAAGAAAGACAGAAAGAAAGAGACTGCGTTACAACGGAGAACTTAATTTGGTATTACTTTTTTTTAAGAAACAGAGCTTCTTTGTACCACAGAGAAAAACAAAGAGGACAAATCTGCTTGTGTATGACGTAATCGTCATTCTTCTTCTTCTTCTTCTTCTTATTATTATTATTATTATTATTATTATTATTATTATAACTGTAATTATTAATTTAACTTTAAATTTAAATATTCCGTTTACCATAAAGGCAACTTCACTCGTCCAGTTCACGTCCAGCTCAGTTCTGTGCTTCAGTTACGCTTTTAGTGCTGTGACGTAAGACGCAAATACGTTCAACGTAATGCACGTTTGGGTCCGGGGGCGCCATTGGAAGTGTGAAGACGGTTAGACAGTCTGTTTTTATGCTTTAAAATAGCTACAGTAATATTCGGCTCTCGTCCTTAAACGGTACATAATGCTGTTGTTGCATAGCACAGACGTCCAGTCAGTTCGGGGTTTTATCTGCACTTAAACTACTGTTTTTACTCTGTCTGAACTGTAACATTAGCAACAAAGCTAACGTTATTAGCAGCACTGCTAAGCACAAGTTCCATTCATTCGCTGCAGCTGGTCATAACGTTAGTATAGTCTCAGCTAACGGTGTGTGTTTCTAACGTTACATATGGTTGCAGACATTGGTTGCTGCATTAGATAACATAATCATTTTGTGAAACGGATATAACTTAACGGCTGCTAACGTAGCATTGAGATTAATTGTTGACATCGTGTCTCCTGTTCCAGCTATAGTTGTCACTATCGACTGCCCGCTCCTGGTCGACCTGACCCATCATGTATCGTCCTAAACCAACTCTGAAGGACCGACAGCACCTGTACAAGCTCATCATAAGTCAGCTCCTCTATGATGGATACACCAACATCGCCAACAGCCTCATTAATGAAGTCAAGCCACAGAGTGTAGTGTCACCCTCTGAGCAGCTGATGCAGCTGGCAAAGATTGGTATGAGCTGTCTCCTCCGTGTCTGCATGTTTGAAGTATCTGTGAGCATTCAAGAGACTCTAACTGCACAATTCACAACTTTTTTTCAGGAATGGAGAATGATGATAGCGCAGTGCAGTATGCCATTGGGCGCTCAGATACAGTGGCACCTGGTGTGGGTATTGATCTGGAATTTGATGCTGATGTCCAGACCATGTCTCCAGAGGCATCAGAGTATGAGACCTGCTATGTAACATCCCATAAGGGTCCATGCCGTGTTGCTTCATACAGTCGTGATGGCCAGCTGATTGCTACTGGCTCTGCTGATGCATCCATCAAGATCTTGGATACTGAACGCATGCTGGCCAAAAGTGCCATGCCTATTGAGGTAAGGTTGATTTGGGACAAGAGTATACTTCACCATTTTTGTCCAGCAGTGTTATGTTTACTGTTTTTTGTCTTTTTTTAATGTAAGGTGATGATGAATGAGACAGCGCAACAAAACATGGAGAATCACCCTGTGATTCGAACACTCTATGACCACGTAGACGAAGTCACCTGCCTCGCCTTTCATCCAACTGAACAGATTCTAGCTTCTGGCTCAAGGGATTACACCCTCAAACTCTTTGACTACTCAAAGCCCTCTGCAAAAAGAGCATTTAAATATATACAGGTATGTTTGGGAAAATAACAGTTGTTCTATTGAAAGTGAAAATGCCAAAGTTATATAGAAAATGTCGAAATTAATGTGAACAAAGCTGAAAAAATTGCAAAATTTCACTTTTGTAAAACTTAACTGATGACTATAGTTCTGTTGTAATGCAATCCTTTCTTCATCCCTTTCCCTACAGGAAGCAGAAATGCTGCGTTCAATCTCTTTCCACCCTTCAGGTGACTTCCTACTGGTGGGAACGCAGCACCCTACCCTCCGCCTCTATGACGTTAACACCTTCCAGTGCTTTGTGTCCTGCAACCCACTGGACCAGCACACAGACACCATCAGTGGTGTCAGCTACAACCCCACAGCCAACAGCTACGTCACTTGCAGCAAGGACGGCAGCATCAAGTTGTGGGATGGCGTCTCCAATCGCTGTGTGACAACCTTTGAGAAGGCCCATGACGGAGCTGAAGTCTGCTCCGCCATCTTCTCCAAGAACTCCAAGTACATCCTGTCCAGTGGCAAAGACTCTGTGGTCAAACTGTGGGAGATTTCTACAGGCCGGACACTGGTCAAATACACAGGTAAGGAGAATGAAATTCCAATTCTTAATTGACTGGAACATGCTAATTATGCTTGATATGCTATGTATGTTTACTGTTTAATATACTAGGGTAATTAGGGATGCAGTGTTCAAACTGATTTATCCCTTTCATTTGACTCAATTACTATATTAAGACATGGTTTGGTTATTCAATGCAAAAGTGACAAATATAGATAAAATCTTTTACACTGTGATTCAAAGCTGGTTTGATGTGATTCCATATGGCTTCATTCATGTTCAACTCAACTTTGATTCAATTTGCAATTAAGTTAAAAAAAATCCTCTTTTATGTATGTCTTTTATTACACCAACAAAAGTAAATAATCAGATGCATAAGGCAAATTAGAATTTAAGATGAGACTCGCATGGATAAATTGTCACAACAGTAAAAGGAAGCACAGAAACAGATGCATTGTATAGATAAGTAATCTTTAAAACTATCCATATTGTGATCATCTACTAAATACAAAGTAACCCTGAAAAACATTAAAAAGGTACTAAATAAATACTATATACGCCATACAAAAATGACAACTGCAAAGTTTGTTGAGACTGGAAAAATGACAAATATGGTGAGTAAATGAGGAAGCAGAAATAAATAAATAGAAGAAATGCACTTGAGGGAATGGAATCAAATGAGAGACAAAGTGTTGTTTTTTTTGCAGATAGTAATATTGGCACCATGAAGTACAGTTATTGCACATGTAGCATCAAAGGTTTGATGTCTGTGGTGTTCGTTGGCCTGTGAAGACTATGTTGAACAGCAGTGCCCCCCAGCCATGTGGTGAAGAAGTGCTTTTAACTCAGTTGTTAAGCTTTTAAGAGATAGAAATTATTAGTATTCTAATAAGATTAAGACTAAAATATATTTATGCTTTAATTTATTATTCTTATTATAGGTAAATATTATTCAGTGCCATAACTTGTGTTCAATGTCACATACATCTGTGTTCACTGTAAATAATAATGTAACATCACCCGCCCCTGTTAACGTAGATTGAGTTAACAACCACCTAAATAGTTATAAAATTTAAGAAAAGTGTTGAAATTTTCCGTTTCAGTTTTGGTAGAGCATGCCAATGTTGATGTACAGTGAATGGTGGTGCATGATGTTTTTTGGGTTTTTTTTTTCAGTTTTTCCACAGATGTTATAACATATTACAGAATGACTCTTTCATCACACTCACCATATTATCAGGAAATTGCAGGGTGTTAGAGCTTCCGCTGTTTTCATCGAATAATTGTTACAGTCTGCCCAGGAGTGATGGTGTCATCTTCTTCAGGGTCTGCCTTTACTTCCTCCAGAGACGTGACATCTTTCCTTCTTGTGTGATCACAATGTGGATTTTTCTTTTTTGTCAATACTTAGAAAAGAAAATAATGATAACGTCATGTGTCATGCTCTGGCAGCATTCTTACAATAATAATTATAAGAAAAATAGGAGAAGCAGAACACTTTACATAAAGGCAGTGTGGGAAGAGTGATCATTAGAGGAGTCATCATTAGTTGTAGATTTTTTTTTTAGGGTAATTCCGTGCCAAATCACCAGATGGCTCCTGACTGACCAGCTCAGATTTGCTTCATAATTTTTATTTATTATTTTTGATGCCCTTGTAACTATTAATTACGGTGCAAAATTTTTGGCCAATATCTCCGTTAGTTTTGGAGATAAACAAACAACTGTTACAATCAAACATCCATAGTTTGATGGCTAATAACTTTTGAACTGTTTACACTAAATGCTTCAAATTTTCATCTATGATCTTTATGATGTGTATCAGTGGAACCCAACAGATATTTTCTCTTCTGGGCCAACTGTAAGACTTTGCAGGACCACGAGGGTGCATAATTTGTACTTGCACAATCTGTTCCTCCTCCGATATTGCACAGATATTACCACCATTGCTGGTCATACAAACATGCAACATATTTTCCTGGGATCATGTCTGACAGGGTGTAACCTTCTTTCAGAAAACAAACTGGCCTAAAATTTTGCACAGCAGTTATTCGTAACAAGGGCATTAAAATAAAAAACAATATGAACAAAATCTGAGATGGTCAGTTGGGAACTTTCTCTAAAATCTGGTGATTTGGCACGGAATTACCCTTTAGAACTATTTATGCGCTTTTGCTCCCTCACTGTGGAAACAATTTATTTCTGATTTTATCATGTTACATTAGACACTTTGTATAGTTGATTTTTCAATATCATAGAGGAATAGTTAGCTAGCAATATATAAGGTTAGTGGCACTGATTTAAAAAAAAATTGTTTCTGTACATCGATCTCAACTTTAGCCTTAATTTTAGACTGTGTACATCTACATTAGATGAACAGTAGAGAATTGGAAACCTATGACCCCAGTTTTAGGGCGCAGGAAATTGGCCATGATAACTATCATATCCAGTCTCCTAGGTCATGGAATGGACTCTACACATGACGTTAGATTAAAATTATTTAGACCAGGTTTAATTCTAGGTTTGGCTCTGATTTTATTTAAATTGTGTGGTCTAGTGGTGTATTGATCTCTCCTCATGACATGTTCCTCCTACGTGTTGTAGGTGCGGGACTGAGCGGCCGTCAGATGCATCGTACACAAGGCGTGTTTAACCACACAGAGGACTACGTACTGCTGCCAGATGAGCGCACCATCAGCCTGTGCTGCTGGGACTCGCGCACGGCCGAAAGGAAAAACCTGTTGTCTCTGGGGCACAACAATATTGTCCGGTGCATCGTCCACTCCCCCACCAATCCTGGCTTTATGACCTGCAGCGATGACTTCAGGGCTCGCTTCTGGTATCGCCGTACCACCACAGACTGAGGCACATCCAGCCCACAGATTTTTTACTCGGCCTCCTCTCCCTTACCAGCTCATCTCTTCTCACTGAGAACCAAACAGGACTGGACTCTGCTGTCTCCATGACCTCAGTCAGCTCGACACTTTCCTCTCATCTGTGGTGTTTTTGATTTTTATTTCATTTGAAGCTGTCTCGTGGAATTTCTGGGTCAGATACGAAAAAGTTGTCCTTGTCAGGAAGAGTGATGGCACTATTTCTCCAGATGTCTTCTTGTTTTGGTAACAACACTTTGTGAGCTTTTGTCTTATTGAATTGAACGTCTGACCTTTAAAAGTTATTTTACTTTTTGAAACTTTAGGTGTAACACCTCACATCTCACATTTCTCAGTTGTGTGTGTTAAGAGACAGCAGAGTTGGTTTGTTGTCTTTTCCACTTTTATATTTTGTCAATGTTCTTTGTTGGACTTCGGATTTTTATTAAACAGTAAATAGGAACAAGCCTCTTTTATGAATTTGATGGTGAAAAACCCCCCTCAGAACTCTTAACCACAGCTATGGTAATATCCTGTTGATCTTTTAAGACCACAGTTGATGCAAAAAGTGAGCAACCTGCGAGGAGTAGATATAGACAATGATATACCACAAGATACACCCACACACGCACACAGAGCCACATTGCCATAGTCATCGTAATTATAATAATTCTGTTGGCAAAACATTCTCATCTTAAATACTTATATTTAGTGACATCTAGAAAAAAAAAGAATAGAAAAAACTAATCAAAGCTCCTGATTTCCTTCTCACCCATGGCCTGCACCCTCAGACTGGGAGGTCACCCTGCCCCATCACTCCTCTGCATTCCCCAACCCCCAACCCAACTCTCCCAGACGCTGCTGTCTGTGTTGTCCAGACAACAACGAGTAAAGCTACAAGAATTTCTGCTTCAAACAACCCCATCACCCCCCTGCAAACCTGCATTATAAATCTGTCACATATAGGGGAAATATGTCAAGTTTATAAGAAAAGAGGAAACAAAATAAAACGCAATGAAACAAATTCCCTCAGTTATTTGGAAAAGTAAACTAGTGACAAGCGATGTACTTCTGCTTTACCAGAAAGGTGGAAAGAGTGTGGAGTGGCATAAAACTGAGTGAAAAAAACAGTGGTGGGTTGGGGCAGCTGTTGGGGGGTGTCTGCGAGGCCAATGGGGCTGCAGGAAAGCAGCTTTGTCAATGACATGGAGCTCAGTTTCCCCGCCCAGGGTGTAAAACAGTCTGCTCTCACTGACAGCTCAGACAATATGCTTGTGAGACACACGAGTAGTAATTCCCCAAGAGTTTTCACACACACTCATGGTTGAGATGGTTCACTGAAAACGGACCTTCTGTGGACGGACTTATTTTCCTGTGTGGACACAACAGCTTAACAAACATGGTGAGTACTGCAGCTGCTCCAAAAGTGCATATTTCAAATGACTTCTGTCATAACTTGGGCAACTTTTATTATGAACGGTTTATCACCCCAGTTTTTAAATTTATACTGTAGTACACTTTTGTATCCGCTCTGTTGTGAATTGTTGCTATCTCTGAGGAATGTCCCTGTGGGTCACCTGCTTGGATTTCACTTTAACTTGCGGTGTCAGCTACCGCCTATTTCTACATACAGCCCCTCTGACCCGCTCCACTGTAGGCTGTAACCTGAGATGTCCTGACAGAACTGAGAGTGAAACTTTATGAGCCTCATTAACACACGAGCCTTCAGATGCGAGATTATCAACTCAGGCGGCTCACAACTAGTTAATTGGCACATTGAGCAGATGTTTCATTTAAATGTTACACTTTACACTTCGCTATGCTTGGTTTGGTTTACACTGATTTATGAATGATAAAACAGATGAATGTGTCAGTTGTGCATATTAAGCTCTCAGCATTCAAACAGCTGATCAAACTGGCTCCACGTTTATGATCTCTTAAACCTTGTGCACATTTGCTCTCTCTATGCTTTTTGCTTTGTTGCTTTCTGGTGGATCTGCTGAGTGAACAATTTGTGGCTGATCTGGTTCCCATTCTGTGTCCAGCTTGATACCTCTTTCACCTCACAGTTAGTCTGTCACTGACAGGCCTGCAAAACTACGTTTTGAATTTTAAGGTTGAATACTTACAGTTTGTGATCTTCAATCTGCTTGCAGCTTAACCAACAAAGTATCAGTGGATGTATTTGCACCATTTTTGTCTCTACAAGTCAGTGTTTGTTCAAAGACCCCCACAATCATTAAATGGGACTGTAAGTAAGCCAACAGCAGATGGAGAAAAGATTCAGCTTAGCACACCAAGAGAAGAAGAGAATGTCTTACTCTGACAGAGGTACAAATAGCTCAACATAGCAATAGTATCACTTCTCTCAGTGTTCGGGCTACCAGCTCAGTCATTGTTTGGTTTGCGTGTACAGAGGGTTAAAAAAGCCTCAACGTGATTAATGCAACAGAAAAGCATAATCTCCCCAGGTCCTATCTGCTGCTCACAGTCGAAGGAAAGGAAATGCATCATCCTGATATTTTCCCATACAAAGCAACAAATGAGCTCATCTTATTCATCGCTTCTTCTTCAAAAAAAAATGGTTTGGTTGATGACTAACTCAGTTTAAGCAATCTCATTTCCGTTCTATGAGATTATTCGTATTGGAATTTATTTCTTTTTTAGTTCTTAGGGAGCTATTTTTGGGACACCATGTGTGCTGTGTTGCTGTCTGCTTTTATCATCTGAGAGCAGGAGTCAGTAGACTGTCATGAGGGCTTACACAGCAGGAGGCTTGCACGGAGAAGCGGCAGCATCCTCTTCACATCCCACTCAAGGAAGCCGAATTTCAATTTTTTGGTGGGGTCTTATTCGCCATCTGTTCTTTACGTTATCCAGCCACTGTCCATGTGTTTCACTGCTGAGGATTATTAATCTAGCCCATCATTCATCCTGTCAGCCAAAAAGTTGGAGGATGTGTGCTAACTGGCTCCTGAATAAACTCACATAAGTATGAAAACAAAATTAACTGAGTCTTTTGATTGAGACTTGGACAACATGTGAGGTAATAATAAACGGATGAATAAATATTAGTGGCTTCCAACAGCATTGGGGCTTTCCACTACCATTTCTCTGAAAGCCCATTCAAAAGATGACGGTGTCAGACTTGGTTTTCGTGGGAGGTTTTAGCTGAAAAGCAGAACTGAGACTCTTATCAGACAGCCTTTTAAAGTTGTTTGATACAGAGAATTATCACCTGACTCTGCAGCTCCCTTCAGCTCTGAGGAGATTTTTTACATCGTCTCAGATGTTATCAGTGAATAGAAGCTCTGGTAAACCCACTGCACCATATAGCAGACATGCAAAGCTGGCAACTAGCTCTTTAAGAAGTGGAGCATTTAGCAGCTAAAGATGAGACCCAAAGACTCTAAATCAATGCTCATATTGCTCTTCGTCTGCTTGATGTATCAATAAGCAGTTTGCCAGCTGCAGAACAACTTACCTGGAAGCAACACAAAGATCCACACTGGATGATACACATGGCAAATGAAAGAACCTGTGAGACAGGAAACTTGCCCAACCTTTGCAGTCACACCACAGCATATACCAATAGTTGACCTCATTACAGCAATGGGAATCAGTCATAAAGAAAAACAGCTTTCCGGAAACAGAGGCAGAGCAGCTCGGGTTGAAGCTATCTGCCACGCTTTCCAACCTCAACATCCAGGAGAAGAAGGAAATGATGCACGGTGATCTTAGACACAGTGGACTACCAGGCCACTCTGTGACACTAATGCACCAGTACATATGGAACACTGAGGCGTGATCCCACCAGTTGTTACAAGAAAAAGGCCATAAAATGTTTGCAACAACTCCAGAAGGAGAAGGCCATCATTGGTGAACAGTTTCAGTGCATGAGCGTGAGTCAAAATCGAAACCCAAAAAAGACATCGAGTTCACATGAGCGAACAACAGCTTGACCTTTTCAGCCTGTGCTGGACTCATTTAGGAGGACGAGAGCCTACACAGTAGCGCAAAGCCACACATACATTTACATTCAGTGTTTTTCACAGTATTGTGTGCATCCTTTTTTTCATTGTTTCCAAGCTGGCTGTCCTCTTCACTCGAGCATGAAAGCTCACTCTTGACCTTGGAGACAGTCCACTTATTAGTTTTTCCCAATCTTCTTCTCATGGCCTTCAATAGAGTCTACTTAGTTGTCATTATGCGTCATCACTTTTCTTCACTGCATTTGTTGTCCCTTTGCTATGATTTGCAAGCATTGCTCCATAGTACCATTGATGGTCAAAGACTCCACTACATGATCCCTCAGATTCCCTGCACATCTGACCATCTCATCTGACACACAAGTTAACAGCAGTGTATGGGTTCACAGGAAATTCCAAACTTCCCCAATTTGTTGAACGTTACCATAATATTGTCTAAAAAATAACTCATTTAAGTTTACACTAGGCAGAGATACTGTTTGAGTCTGTGCAGAGAGAGATCCAACAAAAATCTGCACTCAAACAAAATCAGTTCATACAGTTTCAACCTATCAACTCAATGCTTCTAAACACTGTAACTGTGTCAGCTACAAGTAAGGCAACAAAGAGAGCACATCGTGAATATATTCACTGTGACAAAAGGCAGAAGATGAGACTAAGGAAGTGAGTATAAATAAAAGCAGAGTGTGAAGGGTGAGATAAGTTCCTGCCATGGAGCAGCCAGCCCACAACCCGCGTGTTATCTGCTGCTGCTCACGTTGTCCTGTCATCCGCTGTTACTGCTTCACCTCTAGGAAGCAACAAACTGCCCCATGGACTGAAACTTACTCACTACAGTGCATCTTTCCTCTCATTCTGTGTCTTCTCATACGGAAGTCTGAGCTCTTGTTTTAACACAAACCTGCAGCCTGGCAGCCACAATCAGCTGACTCAGCTATAGTACTTCATACTTCTCTAAAAATCTTTAAATAGCTGTACCAGCGCTCTATATTTCTTACACTGTTTTGTGAAAGTCGATTGGAAAGTGGTCACATTTTTGTTCTAAACTGCATATAAGAAAACTGCTAGTGAACTCTGCAGCCTGAATTGTACTGGGTGATTTAGAAGTGAAATACAATATTGCTAACGTTTAAATAAAAACGCTGTTTACCTCCATCTGCTTTCTAGTAAATGAAATGTGATTAAATTAAAGACTTATTGCACTCGCACTACTCACAGTATTTGTCTATATGTAGGTCTACTCACTAGCTTTCACCATGTCTCACAGGCTTGAGTCGTTCATATGTTCAAGTGAGATTATGAGTCTAACTTTTGCAGATTTGAAGATTCTCTTTGAGCCAGTGGAATGGGACCCCGACCAGGGACACCGAAAGTGTTTCTTGTTTTGCTGTCGCAAAACTGACTCTGTAATTAATATTACCGTTGTCATGAGCCTTTATAAGCTACTGGCTACACCAGACCAAGTAATGCTAGAGCAACTGACAAATGGTGTGTTTTGTTGCTTATGAATTGGACATTTCAATTCTAATGAGAAAATTTAAGGTTTTTGTTCTTTCAAAATGTTCAGTCTGGCTTCAGAGCTCAAAAATGTCTTCCAAGCAAGCCAACTCAATGATCAAAAAAGAGATTTCCTGCATATATTTCCCAAAAAAACTCTCTTTCACTATAAAAAGTTTTCTACCTCACCTCCTTTGTCCCATATGTTTAGTTCTTCTCAAGTCAAACTTATTTACTTGTATATTCAGTTTTTTTCAACAGACATAATGCACACATTGATCAGAGTACAGAACACTCTGAGATCTTCATCCCAAAAAGCAGAAAATAATCTATTGGACATTTTATTAGTTGACCCATCTTTTAATAGGCAGTTTTGTTCAGTTATAGGGAATGACAATGATCCACTAAAATGTCCCAGGAAGTTTTCTTCAGCTACGTGTTTTTGTATGAGATTTTGACATAGTTCTCACCAGTTCCCGTACAGGAAATACCAGGGCAGCTGTAAGCGAGTCAGTGTCACTGCCACAGAGCCTGAGTAAGTCTCCACAGCCTCCTCTTGGATTTGTTTGGGTTGGAGAGAGGGTTGACAAAGGTGATTTTCCATGGAGCACATCTGAGGATCATTTATGAAGATAAAACTGATCGACCAGGAGGGAATTCCCAGCATGTCTGAAAACAATTTACTGGGATACCAAATCTTTCTCTCAATGTTTTTCCCTCTGTTTGTCTATCTGTCTCTGTCTCTCCTCCACGTCTCTCCCCCTGCCCCCGTCTTTGTATCTAAGATACTGTGGGAAAGTCTAATATGTCATATTTATGGACTGACTTCCTGTCCAATTTTAAGAAAAGAGATTATCTTAACTATGTGCTCTGCCTCATCCCGAACACCCTGCTCCTGTTGCTCTGAATGGGAAATGAGCATATTTTCTAAATTTTAGTGAACTTCTAGTCATGTGTGACAGATTTGTTCATCACCACTGTGGGTGTTGTGCTGGGCCTGGCATGTGTCTGAGTATAATGGATGAGGTGCTGACCTGACCCTGGGGTTGTGCCCAGGCTGTCAAGGGCCAAAAGGTCAGAGTGAACCAAGAGGGTGTCGTTCCCACACTGGGAACCACTTCCTGGCATGGTTCCTGTTTCAGCGGCTCTCTGGGACTGGACGCTCTTATTTTGTTGACCTAGTACTGCATCTCTACAGGTGCTCTTTGATTATATGGGGAAAAGTTTGCTTTTAATAACTCAACAGTATCTTTTCTTTCTTTAACACAGAATGTCAGGAGCAGAAAGGAGAAAAATCTTTTTTTCTTACAAATAAAAAGTTGGATTCTATAACAATAAAATGCATTTTTGCTCTCTTGAGTATACAGCTTCAGCCTTACCTGGTCTTGTATGACCAGTAGCTCATGTCATTAATGTTGGCTATCTTTAGGTAAATGACTGTATAACAGATGTTACTGAGTCAGTACTGACTCTTCTCCACTTGTGCAACTGTTAGTTTTAACATTTTGCATTACACTGCGATATTCACTAGCTGTTCAGTCTTGCTTAGGTTTACATTTCAGACAAAAATGCTGACTATTCTCTGGTTCCAGCTTGTCAAATGTGCAGTTTTCCTGCTTTTTTCTTTATAAAATTGTATTGGGCTTTAGTGTGTTGGTTGGACAAAAAAGATGTTAGGTTGGGGGTGTGGAAAGTTATTAAAACAATTAATTGAAACAGTAATCAACAGAGTAATCAGTAATAGAAATAATTAGCAATTGCAGCCCTATTGGAGTGTTTGGCATAAAGTTAACATCATTTAAAAGTGAGTTCAAAATTAAATTGTCCCTCTAACTTGAAGCAAACAATGTGTCATGAAAACCATCGTTATTCTCCACATCTGGCCTTGCATTGATTTGACATAGCTGAGATGGGCTAAAGTAGGCTCATTTGGCTTGATGTGGCCTCTTGCCTAAAGAGAAGCTCCTATCTGAGACTTTGGTGCGTTGCGACTGACGGGTCGATGTTAATTTGTGAACAGGATGAAGCAGGGAGAAGGGAGAGACGAGGGAGAGGCAGAGACAGCTGTGGAGTTAAAGTGCTGAAGGCCAGCTGTCCGCCGGACTGATCTGCACAAGCAGGCGTGTGCTGGAATCCAAAAGAGTCACAGCTGAATCTGACTTCTTTTTTTTCCTTTTTTTTACTGTACTCAATGATCAACTTGCAGACACAGGATCAGTGATACCAGTAAACACAGCATAAGACAGGGACTTCTGCTCAGGACAAGTGACCTGAATTCTGTTTCACATGTTGAGTCGTGGTTTGAATGGGTAGATATATATATATAAAAAAAAGTAAAAAGTGAAGTAAAAAGTGTCCCCAATAATCAGGTCATTTTGGCTGTGGCTTAAATGTCATTTATAGCCCACTGCAGTTAGAAGCACTGAAACTATGCAGGCACGCAAATCTTATCAACCTGCATGGGTGAAATTCAGTCTGAGCATCGGTTTCGCTAATGTCATCTTAGGATAGAGCACACAGATGATTCCAAGCACAGACTACAACGACGTAAATCTTAGTGGTACGGTCGCTGACTGTCATCTGACCCGATGTATTTCACTCGCATGTCTGTAGCATGACCCAGAGGATTAAGCAGGGAGTTTGCTGAGGCTTGGTGTGTGAGCGTGTGTCTGTGCGTGTGCTGAGTTGGGGGGGGGGGGGGGGCAGTCAGTGTGCTCCACAGGCCTGCATCCCAACAGGTGCTGAGCGTGTTGGGCTCCGATGGTGAATGGGCTCTTTGTTGCAGAGGATTCACCCTCAGAGAGAGGGGGCAGAGCTGGCAGAGCCCCCTCACACACGCTTATCAGCTGAGGGTGGTGTCTGTGTGCGGGTGTGTGGTGTGTTTGTTTTGTCGAGGGTCTGTCTGTACCATTATTCCTATAGTGTCTTGCACTTGCATCTGGGATCTCTCTTTTTCTCTCTCTCTCTCTCTGTTTCTCAGTGGTCAAATGTAACCAAGCAATATGAGGACTTTTTTACTGATAATACTTCTGAATGCAGGACATTTACTTGAGTATTTCTTCATCATCGGTACTGCCAGTTTTACTCAGTTCTGAGAAACTTCTTCCACCACTGATGTTCAGCATCTTAGTTTAGTCAGCGTGTTAACGTTTGCTAATTAACACTAAATACACAGCACAACTGAGGCTGAAGGGTAGCTTTGCAGTTATTTGGTTAGAAATCATTTGTCATGTCGAGGAATAATGAATGAAAATTTGTGCAGGTTCATCAAGTAAACATCCAGATATTTCATCGTGGATCAAAGTGGTGGACCTACTACTACTACAGACCTACTGACAGAGCTGTTCTGTTAGTGTGACTTAAAAATATATCATGTCAAGATATTTTATGATATGAAATTGTTAAAGTGGGAATCATGGCGCAAAAAATAGATGAGAATGTTAAAGGATCCCTCCCAATGAGTGTCCATTGTTTTCATTTGCATACATTAAATTCTCTGTAAATTGATTGTAGGCAACAAGAAATTCATAAACCATACCTTTTCACATGACATAAGATAACATATATTTATTTATATGATAAGATAGAGATATTTCATTGCTTGATTTCTCTCTTGAAATGGTGAATTCAATAACATCCTGTTTCCATTATAAGCCCTTAAATAGCTTTGAGGTTGTAAAAATCATCTACTTTGTCTGACAATATCGCATACTGTGTAAGACTCCGATTTTTGTGCCGGTGCACAGAATCAGTTTGACGTATTCTTTATCTTGAAATTGGCTTTACCCATTCAAGTTCAAGTTCTCTATTAATTCTCTATAAAGTCTTGTTCTCCAGCAATGCTCATACAATATGTTAAAAAGAAAATCATACACGTAAAATTGAGAATCTAAGACATAACATAATGCAGAGTTTAAATATAGGATTCAAAAACAGAATATGTATAAAATATAATCAAATGTAATGGAAAATGAAAGATTCATCTAACCATACATGTTTCTCGTGAGAAATGAAAAAAAAGATAACTTGGTAAGATAAGTGCGAAACCCATTTTATCAGTCGATCAAACCACAAGCTGCTGGCTGTCAATTCAGCTGTGCCTTGTGGTTTTGGTTTAGAGGCATGTTGCATTATTCACAGCTTGTCTCTCTAATGGCAGTCTGCACAACAAGAGGCACCGCAGCAGAGAGCTTGACACTGAAGCAAAGGAAATTAAGTCAGTGTTTGTGCCCAGTTACGTACAGAAAAAGCAGCTGTATAGCTAATGAAGAATTATCAGGGAGACATGCAAAGGGCATGCGTACAGTGATCATTCCTCAATTGCAGAGTACAAATTCAAAATATGTAGAGTGAAAAGTCTCATTTGCACAATTCAATGTATTTTTGGAGCAGTGAGACAGGACAGTTGCAAGCCTGTAAGAGGAAGCACTGAAGAAACTTGTTTTCCATTTATCTCTCTGGAGGAAGCACAGATAGGAACTGAAAATACAGAGCAAAGAAAGCTGTCATTCAAAACACAAAGAGCTCTGCTTAGTTTTTTGTCATTTCATAATCACTCCAAGAGCAAGGGAAAAGGTGACTGTGATGATAACACAGTGACTGATTGTAATGTCTAAAATGACTTTGTGCTTTTTTTCCTTATGCGTGTGATGACAACTCAGATGTGCAACTTATAGCAACATTATGCAAGAGGAAATGTAGTCATAGGCCCATGGCAGCACAAGAAGACCAGTGGAATAGATAGTGTTACATGTCACAACAAGATTCCAGTACCTTCATCTATATGCAGATCAAGACTGTGAAAATTACTATGCAAACTGACCAGGAAAGGGTTGCAGATAAAAATGAAAAAAAAAAAAAGAGAGAGATTGTCATTTAAAATGTGGCACAGACTACTTGCCCACAGGTCTGCTTTATCTCCTAATCTTCATTTCCCATTTCCTCTGTTCTTTATTTCAGAACAAACTAGCGAAGGCTCTGTATGACAACACGGCAGAGTGTGCAGATGAGCTGGCCTTCAGAAAAGGGGACATCGTCACTGTGATGGATCAGAACGTGGCCGGCACCAGTGGATGGTGGATGTGTTCTCTTTATGGACGGCATGGCTTGGCCCCTGCAAACAGACTGCAGCTTTTACCGCAAACTGGAACCACTGCAGTCTCCTTTAGCCATGTGGCAGAAAAACCTAAATTAATTGATCCTAAAGCTGATGAGAGTGTGCAAAATATCTACCAGATCCCGAGTGTGCCCCGACCCTGCAGCAGCCAAGCTTATGAACGCATGGACATGATCTACAAGGTCCCGTCCACTCCTTTATCAGCTTCAAAAAGCCCTGTCCCATCAGCACTTAAGCACAGCACAGAAGGTCCTGAGGTATGCACAAACTGTTTTTTCTTTAATTAAATTCATGTAGAGAAAAGCAAAAAGACAGACCAACCATCTACATGTTAGCTTGTCTCTTGGTCTGAGGTCAAAGTTGGTTCTTTTCCTTGGGAAGCATTCACTCACGATTAGAGAGGTAGGCTGCTGCAGACATGCAACGCTGTGAAACCCCTGCTGGCAAAAGAGCTTACAGATGGGGACCGGGCCTCTCCATGGGGACAGGAATCCCGCACCAGGGTCTTTATGGGCCTGTAAAAGACGAACAGACACAGACTTCAGACACTTTTAACTACAAACAGCAGCCCATGCCGCCAGGGACCCCAGAAAGACAGAAGTGTCTGTCCGGGTGCCAGCACAGCAGAAGGTGCGGAGAAATATACCCACATGTTCGCCATTTCCTCTCCTGCTCCAGGGGAGTCCTGTTCCCTTCTGCAGTAGCCACCTAATATTCAATGAGCAGCATGGTTTCTATTATAGAGCTGCGTTAATTGGCATAGTGCATGCATAATGGGGTTCTCTGGTACTCTCAATGGGCTTTAGAGCAAACACTGTCCTCATAAATGTGTTGATGTAGAGGTCAGTGGGGTATGTGCAGCTTTGATCAAAGTGGTGCAAGTTTTGTTAGTCAACCTCAATATTACGGTCTGTCTGTCTTGTCTGCAGCCTTCATTCTTCAGCATGGGGTCCAGTCCAAAAGGGGAGGTTTACGACGTCCCAAGCCAAGCGAGAAGAGCTTCTCTTTTCAACGTGAGCTCCTGAAAATATACGATAAATATCCATCAAAGGTAGTGATATTCTGATACTTGAGTGAGTACTGGTCTGATGTCTTAACTGTTCATGTGATGTTCTACTTGCAGGCATCAACAACTCCAGGACATATGCCACGAACACACTCACTGCTTCCAATTACAGAGCTGGAGAAAAGATTTGACTCTCCGGAGAGTTTAAGGTGTAGCAGTCCAGGAGACGCTTATGTAAGTTTCAGACATTTGGAGAGATTAATGAAGCAAAGAACCTGTAATGTGCTCACTTTAAAATGCTAACTTTTCTTCATTTTCACATATTCTTCACCCTGCCAAAGATTCAGCGTGTGTGAGTGCTAAAAAGAAGCTGGTTAATGTGACATGATGCCATACTACATTTAAAGGCCGAAGTGTTTACACCTGCTATAATAGCCACACTTGAAAATGGGGTGAAAAGCCTGCAGCCATAGCCTCCTCCTGGCTCCATCATTCACTATTGCTAAGTCTCTATCTTTGCTTTGAAGTCTTCAAGCAATAAATTGTGCAGATGCTGATAGTGTTGCACACTTTCAGTCTCTTCTCTGAGGCCATTCGTGGTGTTGTACTTGGTTGTAGACATGAAAAGTAGTTGTGTGAAGAAAGAAAAAAGAACTTGAGAGAGACATTGAAACCATGGGGGTGGCACCAATTCTGACATCAGGAAGACGTGCGGCAGGGGTTTTTTCAGCACTCTTAGCCAACAAGCACTTAGCTTGATGCATATTGAAGCACTTCTGAGAAAGTTTCTTACCACTAAGAAATTAGTGTCCGCTTCATTCCTGAAGACCTTTTCTTTTTGCATAGCTGAGATGTTGACAACTTTGTTCTTGTGTGCAGGTGTTTGCAGTTCCACCACCTTTGCCTCAGGACCCAAACTATGACATCCCTGTTCCCTCGGCCACAGAAGCCCAACAGAAAATGATCGGTGGATACAGCACCCTTCCCAACCCCCGCAAGCCTGAGTGGATTTATGATGTGCCAGTGGGTCTACCCCAAGGCCCCTATGATACCATGCCTTCAAAAACTGTTTGCAGGCAACTTTATGACACTCTTCCAGCACATGCCTGGCACATTCAAGGAAGCAGTCCAACTCCCTCACTTTATGACATACCAAAATCCAATTCTCTTGACATCCCAAGTCCACCCAAAGTCCTCCCAAGGGTCCCAATTTATGACAAGCCCCCAACTCAGAGGCTCACAGAAGAGCATGTGTATGCAGTTCCACCCCAGGAGGAACCCCTTTCCAGAGTACCCAGTGATCCCCCCAGTGATCATATACCCCTAGAGTGCAGAGGTGACACAAGCAATGCACATGAACTCAAAAGGGTGCGTCTTCAGCGAATGAGGAACTTCCTGGCCTGTACATCTTTTCGTGACCTTCCAGGAAGTGGAGTCTCATTAGCGCAGGAGGACGATGAGCGAGGTAGAACCTTACGTCTCTCTGCGGCAGACAGTCAAAGAATCAGCACTGCCTCCAGCTCCTCCACCAGCTCCTGTGACTCCCTGGCTCTGAGCTCCTCCTCTCCTGAGCCCCTGCGAGAAGTGATGCTCAGCCAGGACGAAGCCAGCCGCAGACTCCTGGATCTGCAGGAGTCCATTTGCAGAGCTGTGCCCCGCCTCATGGACTTTGTCAGCAGTCACTGGAGGAGCAAAGAACATTTGGAGAAACACCTGAAGGAGATCAAAGAAGCAGCAGAGGGGATTGCATGTTCTCTGACATCCTTCCTGAACTTTACCCTTGACATGAAGGGCAATGCCCGCCGTTTGACTGATGCCAACCTTCAGACAAGGCTCTATAAGCAGCTGTCCATTGTAGAAGACTCAGGTGTGATCCTACAACAAACAGTAAGTGGTCTGAACATAGCAGGTTGGCCCCTCGACACGCTCTGTCAGGACCTGGGGCAGGTTCACACACCAGACCAACTGGAGCGCTTTGTTATGGTGGCACGCACTGTTCCAGAGGACGTCAAGCGCTTGGTGTCTATCATCAATGCCAATGGCAAGCTTCTGTTTAGAGCCCCGCAGAAACATCCAGAGCCTCTTAACACCATAGGTCAACCAGAGACAAAGAAAAGTCCTGATGGAAGCGAACAAGGAGGGGACTTAGTGGAGGATGACAACGACTATGTAGAACTGCAGGTGAAAGCTTCTAATCTTCCATCATAGATTATATAGGTTACTGAATGATGAGCTTTAAACCAAGGAAAATCAAAGCCTACTTGTAATGTAATATTTTTGGTACTGACTTTTTCACAGACTAAGAATGACTTTGAAAAGCAGCAGAAGGAAGAGCAGAAGGAAGAGCAGAAGGAGCCAAAAGAAAATGTCACACTCGTTTCCAATCAGGCACAAGTGAGTATCCTTGTTATTATTTGTAGTCAGAAAAAGACACTGTATATTGCTATCTTCAACTGCTTTGCTCTATTTCTCCACCGCCCAGGCCGACAACAAGTGCCACTCGTCTGAATTCAGCAGCGGCACAGAAGAAAATCGGCCATCCTCCCTGTCAGAACATTGCCGGCTTTATTTTGGTGCCCTCCAGAAGGCCATCGGGGGATTTGTGGGCAGTCTTCGAGATGGCCAGCCACCAGAAAAATTCATCTCACAAAGTAAGCTGGTGATCATGGTGGGCCAGAGACTGGTGGACACTCTGTACAGGGAGGCCCAACGTGGAGGGTCCAGCCAGAGCCTTCTGTGTAAGAGCAACCACCTGTGTGCTCTCCTGAAGCAGCTGGCTGTGGCCACCAAGAAGGCAGCACTGCATTTCCCAGACAGGCAAGCTCTGCACGAGGCTCAAGAGTTTGCAAAAGAACTGGCCCAAAGAGCACAGCACTTTCGGATATCACTTGAACTCTGAGAGCGCTTATAACAAACATACTGATTTGTTTGTACAGTAAAGACATTAATGATTTTTCAGTTATTGATTGTTTCCTTTTTCATTCATTTCATTCATTCATTTTTAACTATGTTCAAGCTTCATTAGCCAAAAAGATCATGATGACGTTATCATAATACAGGTACTGGTTAAAATGTTTATGATGTTAGGAAAAGTCACAGGGGTGAGCAGAACAATTGAAAATAAAAGACTTCAACACAGTGAAGTTTAGAAATAAATTGCACATTTAAGAGACTTTACTCAAGTCCATTTAGAAATGCAATTTAAATATAAAGTATGAAATATAACTTGCTTTATATAATTTACAATTTTATATTCTCTACGTATTTTTTTGTTATTGTGACGACCCTCTAACCTCTCTGACATTGTTTGCTTTGCAGGCACGCGGGGCAGAGGGTGAGCTGCAGAGTGGGGAAGACCTGATTCCATTGGCAGATCTGGCAAAAACCCTCTGGAGCTCAATCTCTCTCTCCCTCCTGCCTGAGACAGCATTTTGGTTTGGTTTGTGTTGCTGCACTCTACAACACTGCACCACCATGCTCTTCCACTCATGCACACACGCACACCACTGATTTTACTGATTACACACACCATACTTACTTTAAGTCATCTTACAGTCATTCATTTACTTTAATAAAATCGTTATTTAAATGTATTCTTTGTGTGCATCTCCCTCCTTGGTCATATATATATATAATTACTGTATTGCATAAGATGTACATACTCCTGTGAAGCAGTTTGATACAGTCTACTTGTTGTGAATATCTCTGTAAATATTCTAAAAAAAATGCGCTTTTCCCCTCCAAAACATGTCTTGACAAAAGACTGAGTACAACAAATGTCGGCTTGTTATTGATATTAAAATAAGAAACTGAAAACTCTTCATCTTGTTTTGTCTATCTCTATCAGAGGCATACATCAGGAAATCACTACTGACCTCTATAGAAAGGAGATTTATTTAGCAATCTATGGAAAATAATAGAAAATGAAAACATGGTTTACACAGAAAGGTCATTTTACTAGTCATGCAGACTGCAGCTCAGCTTGTGAAACAAATAATCTGATTACAGTTATCAGAGCTTGAACTTCGAGTCTTCAAATCTATAATAGAAATCCATAATAGAAAGCCTTCATTAGTGAGTGGGGATGTGGAGTTGGAAAGTTGTGGGAGTTTACCAGGCAGGAAGGGTTTAAGATACTGTTGGTTACATTATTGGAAATGTATGGTATGATTCAGTGTATTTGGAGCTTTAGCCATACTAGGGGTTAAAGATCAGGAGATCTTGTCCTGAAATCTGGCTCTTGTGAGTTCCCCAACTTTATGAAAATGCAATACTAGACAACTGAAATTTGATGAGTGATTTGTTATTGCTCACTGCAATGACCTTTTCCACTGTACCACATCTAAAGGGAGACCAGAGATCTGTCATTACAGAAGAGGAACCCTGGGAATGATGGAGCTTCAGTATCTCACCTTAATGTACACAAATTTACCTACAATTTGCCTTTTACAACCCACTTCCACCTCTGGGACACCAGCACCTCTCATCTTCATACTGCTATGAAAAATTGCACGAGGACTTGTCATTGAAATAATCTAGATAAAATGACAGCAGAGTTCACAATTAGAGTCTTGAATAGAAGGTTGCTCCATACTAACACATTGTGAAATCTGACATAAAATCTGATATTTGTTAGATTATTTATCTAATGACCCTGGCCACACAAGTGCAACCAGAAATTAATAAAAAGGATGAGGCGTACCTGGCAATACAGTGCTGTAAAACAGGAAGTATTAGTGGAACATTCTATTGTTATATTTTATTACATTATGATATACAACAATGTACAAAGAGAATAAGGAGGAGTGACACCTATGTAGGTGTCACCATCTATGAACTAACTGCTAGTTCATAGATTTACGCAGGCGACGCCAATTGTTGGGCCGTAAGGTGAAAACCATATCGTTTCATCCCGTTCCGACATGTGGGGCACTACAATCTCCGTACTCAGTTACAAAGATATATTGGTCCTGAACTAGATGTCAAAAATTCTCTGTTTGTAATCCTGGAGATTTTATAAATATGACTGGTGGACGCAGCCATCGACATGCACTCCAAGGGTCTCTTTCACCGGGACATCAAGTTGCAGAACGTCCTGGTCGAGGTTGACTCTGGTGTGCCAAGAGTGCGTGTCATCAACTTTGGCTGTGGCAGCTTCTTAAAGGAGATGCCCTACCATTCCACGTGTGGTATGATATCTGGCTTGTGATCCTCAATCATTGATCAATCTCTGAAAGAATGACTTTTGTGTTTAAACAAAGCTTCCCCTCATCCATTTTCTTTCTTTTCCCTCCATCTCTCTGTCTGTCACTTTGGATTCCTCTGTTGATGTGTGTGTTAGGTACCCCTGAATACTACCCTTCAGAATGGTTTGATGAGCAGACCTACTGGACCCTTCCCACCACTGTTTGGCAGCTGGGAGTGTTTTCATACCCAGAGATGCATTCAAATCAACTATCCACAGGTAAGACACACAGACACACACAGTTTCATACTGGAAAGTGTCTTTGACTGTCTTCTTTTTTTTTTTTTCATTGGATCACTGCAACTGCACACTTAAACCATTGATCTCCTGATTTCTTTCTCGCTTTTCAGACGTACAGATTTTGCTGTGCATGTGTCTGAACAGAGAGCCTGGCCTGCGAGCTACTCTGGAGCAGCTTCAGGTTCACTGTGCCCTCAGACCATGGAGCAGCCAGCGACCTCAGTAAGACCTTCAGGTAGGTTCCTCCCACCAGACCTCGTTCTCACAGCAGGCCAGCATTACACATAATCTCTAGCGTGAAGGAAAGACTTTTGACAGCATTCATGACATGTTTCTCTGTAATGTCCATTCTTGGCTCTGGCTCCTGTTAAGTGTATTTCTCTTCCTGCTTCCTACACTGGAGCGCACCTCACTTCTGTCTGCTGTGTTCCCTGCAGGAGGCCCAGATCCTTGGGAGGAAGCTGGATGAAGAAGAAAAGTGGACAAGTGGACCCGCCAACATTAGACCTTTCTCCCACCTCTGGATTCTGTGGATCCCCCAGCCACTAAGGATTTTGGGCAGTTTTTCCTCATCATCTTAGAGAGCTCGGGCTGGGTCAGGATCCAGTGCTGATGTTGGATTGAAACCTCCAACATCAGGTCTACTGTTGGACTGTATATATGTAAATATAAATACAAATACAAATGTAAATTGATCTTTGACTCCTTGTTTCTTGTGTGAATAATAGCTAAGGCTATTTCAGAGCAATGTCTAGATGTTTATCTATATACACTATGTAACAAACAGTGGGGAACTGCTCAATGATATTTCTCCAATTATATGATGTTGTCATGACCTGCCTCAGGTGGCCACAACAAAAAAGCAAACATCATTTTAACTTTCCAAAATAATACTATATTAAACCAAATTGAACCGAATTATACCAAATTAAATAACAAAACTAAGTATTTACAAGATGGGATGTGGTCATCAGTAAAGTCAGTAGTGTGTGGCGTGCATGAATGGATATGTTTGTGTGTGAGGGTGTTGTGAAGTGCAAACAAAGGCAAAAGGAGAAACTCAAGCAAACATTAACAAACCCAAGACATGGCCTGCCTGCAGAGGTGGCCAGAGGAGGAGAACAGAGAGAGTTTAAGTAACCGCAGCACACTGGCTCCAGGTGTGCTGGGTTACTAATCAACGGGCTGCAGGGAGAGAGGTTAGACACACCTCCAGGAGGAAGCCAGAATCCTTCATGATGTCACAAAGGGGTGTCACAGATGTGTCTGGTTTATTTTACTCGTGCAGAAACAGAACAGACAGTTTCACCACTTTTTGTTAAGCATCTATTTGAAGAAACACAGGTCTTTTAGTGGGAGAGGTCTGACATTTCAGATACTTGCCTGTTGTATGTTTCTGATGGAAAAGGACTTAAACCTCAGCAACAATGTAAGGTTAACATATTCCTTTATTCGTCCCACAATAGGGAAATTTCCAGAATGATATTATCAGCAGAATGAAAACAAATGCAAATGTCCCTTTAAAGAAACTGAGGGAAATTGACAGACTATGAAAAAACAAAACTTTCATTCATTTCAAAATACAATGAAGCCACCTTCAGCTGGACACTGAGAAATGTTGCTGTATGGAATCATGGAAGCCAGAGGAGCATTTCTGTGACTGTCAGCACCATCTGAACAGGTTCACATGTCTTGTGTGCATTTTCAGCACATAAATATATCACAGCTCTAATGGTTCTAAGTTAAAAAGATGCATAGATGCACTTTGTCAGACTGTCAGTTTCATTTCTATCAATAATTATAAGTTGCATTTCGGTCAATATAGTGTCACATTCAAACAGCTGCACAAATATCAAGGTGCAAAGCACTGAAAAGGGTTGAAAAGATCTAAAAGCAAAACCATGTCAAAGAATTTCTGTCAAAGTGTCAAAGACATTTTATAGGGATCTACTTTACATAGTGTGCACGCTGTCTGGTAAAAACCCTCTTCAGTGGGTCTCATTTAGTCCATATACTCAACTGTGCAAGTCTGAGGTACTTTTTCCAACTATCCAAATATTGTCCAACATTTCAGAAAATGCATTTTGAAGAGCAGGCATGGAAAATAATATGGTAGGAGTTAGAAAAGGTTTTCACTTGTTTAATGGTATGTGGTACACACACTTCAGCAGGGCTTGAGTCTGCTGTTTTTGATGATGGTAAGTTGTGTCACAACTAGATCACCTTACTGGCTAAAAGGTTGAGAAAATAATGTTTGCAAACACATAAAGTCAACTGCTGAATGACTGATGCACACACATAAGCACTTCCTAATTGTATGCTTCCCTCTAGCGGTAGTGTTGTTGTAGTGTTTGTCAGGCAGAAGGAAATTTACATTATCTCCTCAGAACGTTTGGAATTTACTTCATGACTGATTTTGAATTTTCACATTTTATAAAACATACATTTTTCTTTACATCATAGCCACAGTTTGCAACATTATTATTAGTTTTTATAAAATTGTAGTTATAAAAAATAAATTCCAAGATAATGTTTAGGTCAAAAAAGATAATTTTTGTTTTGTTTTGTTTGCAAAATCTGTTGCATAAGTTTGATGTAATGAAACATTGTGAAGTGACAGTGGACACATTCATTTATTTAGAAAGAGTAAAGCCCACTGAGAAGACAGCAATATCTTTTACAATGGCTCTTCCTTGGGATCGTGACCTTTTGAATTATTTTTAGGTCTGTCGTTGGATGACATTAAGATTGACTTTAAACTCTTTGCTACAACAGACGGGAAAATTAGCCACTTGCTGATTGGCTGGTTCACACTGACAGTCTGAAGATAAACTGTGACCACAAAACAAATCAGGAAACACAATGCTCAAACACAAAGACCCAAACGTGTTAAGATAGTTCACCAGTAACCTTTTGAAAACCCCTGTTCTGCTGCCTGTGACATTGGACACTTAACGTACACGTTAAAGCGCCACTGCCATGAAACAAAATAAAAAATTGAAAAAAAGAGAAACAACCTTTGCATTATGTTGTGCTCTTAAGATGCTTAAGAGGTTTTTGAAATTCAGTTTTCACTTTTTTCAACACTTGTAAATCTGTATTAGAGTAGGCCATTTTTTCTTACGATCCTTTGTTTTGTGCACCTTGCTAAGTTAGCAGTTATTTGTGAAATGTAAATAAAAATGATAAGAACGAAAAAAAGAAACTCCACCCTATCGCCGGACTCCATTTGCATAAATCACAGAAAAAAACATCAAGCAATTACTTCTTTGGCAAATTCATGTCCATTAATACCATGATATATGTTTTTCTTTCAAATGACCAAGCTGTGTATTTCACGAATCTTGCTTTCTGAAATTAAGCAAATACGGAAGTGAGTACGAGTACACCCTCTTGTTTTCCTCGCGGGTCTCTGTACGTGCCGGTGCGTCGTATCGTCACGTGCTCCTCTCTGCCTCCTCTCTCCGGCCGTCAGACATGGTTCCGTGAAGCGACACATGGCAGCCGGCAGCTATGAACCAAAAACAACTTACCACAGACTGACGATGCCTGAATGAGCAGCATTATTTCGCTTCTTTCGAAATTATCCCAACTCCTGCAGTATCCACAGCTTTCAGCCGGCTGTCAGTCGCTGTCAGCGGCGAGACTCACTGCTAACCCTCCGCTATCATTTCCTCCGGTCCTCCGCTGTTTGAAGTCACTTTTAAGTTTCCGTCTCCTCTGACAGTCTCATCATGGGGGTTCAGGGTTTCCAGGAGTACATAGAGAAGCACTGCCTTAGCGCCGTGGTGCCGGTGGAGCTCCAGAAGCTGGCGCGGGGGAGCCTGGTCGGCGGCGGCCGGCAGAGACCCCCTCAGAGCCCGCTGCGGCTGCTGGTGGACGCCGAGAACTGCCTCCACCGGCTCTACGGGGGCTTCTACACCGACTGGGTGAGCGGCGGCCAGTGGAACCACATGCTGGGCTACCTGGCCGCCCTTTCCAAGGCCTGCTTCAGCGGCAACATGGAGCTCCTGGTGTGTTTCAATGGCGCCCTGGAGAAAGGCCGCCTTCACGAGTGGGTCAAGCGACAGGTGAACGAGAGGCAGACCGCTCAGCAGATCATCAGCCACGTCCAGAACAAGGGCACCCCGCCGCCCAAGGTCTGGTTCCTGCCGCCCGTGTGCATGGCCCACTGCATCCGGCTGGCGCTCCTCAGGTTCCGCGTCGGGGTGAGTGAACACTCGGCCTGGCAGTGCCACTCTGGACCGCCAGACATTAGCAGGCTTACTACTTAGCCCGCTAGCTGCTGCCCACCATGTCATCACTGCCAGCTTGACCCACATTACACTGCGTCCACTCCAAGCTGATCAATGTGCCTCCAGGAGCAGGGGAGCCTGTTAACCTTCATACTAACTCACTGTGACTGTGGGACATGGGCTCAGACTGGGACTGCATGTGATTAGCACTGGAGTGCGGATTGATCCTTAAGACAGGGCCAGGTGTTTGCTTCGTCCAAGTAGACCTGTCTGAATCCATAAGCCAGTTCACAGATTATTCATTTGCAACTGCTTTTAAAACTAATAGATACTTTCTTTATTGATCCTTTACAGGGAATTGCTTTGTTACAGCAGCAACATTAAGACTCAGAAAAGAAACCCCACTTTAGCACTAAACACCTAACAATAACAATTAATTCAATTAATCATTAAAGTAACTTTTTTTTAAAGCCAAATGCCCCAAATTCACTGCTTCCATCCTGCCTGTTGTAAATATTTGCTGGTTTTCTTTGCTTTCTATGGTAGTAAATTGACTTCTATCTCTGTGTTAGTTGGACAAAACAAGACATTTGAAAATGTCATCTTTACCTCTGACAAATTGTCACCGTCATCTCTGAATATATTTTTATTAATCGAGATTACAATCAGCAACTTAAGCAATACTACAAATAAGTAGTTTGGCCAATAAATATTACTGATACAGCAAAAACTACCAAGTACAGAAATGTATACATATTTTTGCAGAGTATGTCTGTGAATGTTCTCAGTCATCCTGGTCATGGTAAGAGTTGAATCAAACCAAGTCCACTTGCCTTTGATTCAACTCCCACTTGAATATTTTTGTTCTGCGTGGCTATTATCACACATTTGAATTGGCTTAATAATTTCTTCACCTTTTTGTGCAAGCTGCATGTTAAAATTTGGGATTCTCAGATCAAGCATATACTGACTTTATGCAGTCGGTTTTGAGTATCAGTGCACAATAAATACAGTTTATTTGCCAATACCATTTAATCATTTAGTAATTTGTTAAATTATGCACATGGTGTCAGTATTCATGTAATAACACTGGTTCTTTTCTCATGGACTCTGGATAATGTTTGAATATATTGCCAATTATTTGACTCTTTTTTTTTTTCTTTGTGTATCCAATCAGCTGTGTAGGGCTTATTCACTAAGAGCAGCTCAAACAAAACTGTGTCTGGTTTCTAATCCTGTTTCTCCAGCCTTCTCGAGTGCCTAATACACCATGTCTATGTAAGAGGTTTATTTTTAGGCTTTAGCATGTAAAACCTAATTCTTGTCTCGGCCACTC
Source organism: Centropyge bicolor (assembly GCA_037975185.1). NCBI lineage: Eukaryota > Metazoa > Chordata > Actinopteri > Pomacanthidae > Centropyge > Centropyge bicolor. Next base: position 1,801,022 of record JBBMOC010000063.1, on the reverse strand, counting down.
CTCAGGTTGTCCAGAGCATTGAGGACCACCACCTGGAAGTGATAGCCTTATGCAGGGAGAACGGCTTCCACGGCCTAGTGGCCTACGACTCGGACTACGCTCTGTGCAACATCCCATACTACTTCAGCGCACACGCCCTCAAACTGAGCCGCAATGGCAAAAGCCTCACCACCAGCCAGTACCTGATGCATGAAGTGGCACGGCAGCTTAATCTCAACCCAAATCGCTTTGTTATTTTTGCGTCACTTTTAGGTTGGTATAATACTACTTGACAGAGTATAGATGAAATTGCTAGTTTTGATGACCAACACAACCATGCTGTCTTTTTAAAGGAAATCACATACTGCCTGATGAAGACTTGGCTGCCTTTCACTGGAGCTTACTTGGTCCAGAGCATCCATTAGCATCTTTGAAGGTAAAGATTTTATGAATCTCTTCTTTGTAATCACAGGACTGGTAGTTGAGTGTAGTAGAAGTGAGTATTGATAGGGAATGACAGTCAAAAGGCTCAATTATCATGCATGACCTGTGCAATAGAGCTTGCAGTCACAGGATATTCGTGGATTGGTGAATGGTTGAGTCAAACAGTTGCATGACAGCAGTGGCAGACAGATTTAGAGCACTATGTAAATGGCTCAGCTGTTTGTCTTTTTAAACAACTAGCTGTGATTAAACAGAAAGCCTGAACTACACAGCATATTGACACATTACACTGCACTGCTGAATGACATTCAACAAGACTTCATAGTGCACTTACTGACTACTCACATGTGTTAACTGGATTCTACTACTGCCCCCTCTGCTCTTTGCCTCTTTGTGACAGTCTAGTTAACCTGCACTGGAGATTTGCTGGGTTGAACAGTGGACTTTTTGTGCCTTATCATTCCTCAGGTGCGTGCCCACCAGCTTGTGCTCCCACCCTGTGATGTTGTAATCGAGGCTGTGGCCGACTATGTCCGCAACATCCCAGACATCACTGACCTGGAGGCCATTGCTAAGGACATCTTCAAGCATTCACAGGTGTGACAAGTAGAGCTGCAATGATGTGTTGAGGTGCCATTAGAAACTGGACATCCGTTGTTGTTGTCTACTTAACATGTGTATATTGCCAATGTTGAACACATGCTTCTTTTTGAGTAAATCCGCAACAGAGTGGTTGTGTAGCAGTCAGTGTCAAACCTTGTCAGGTAGGCCATTCTTTCTGACAACACAATGAACTTTTTTTTGGTGTGAAGACGACTGTTTGCACAGGGTTTCCAGCACTTAATTCTGTTGTGAAACATTTCCATAAATGTTCATGAATGTAATGAACGACTTGTATGTATAGAGGTGCAGGAGTAACAGTAACAGTAGTGATGACTCCACTGAAAAAAAAAAATACATTTTTTTTTCCCCCCTCAGCCATTTGTTGAATTAAAATGTGTTATAGCACAGAATCATCAGGGAATAATAAATCATAAATGTGCCGCTCTGAAGAGGAAAAATTGATAACTTTGATTGATAGCCATTCCTGTTCTCATTTGTATTTTAGCCTCCTAAGATATTGGTAAATCTGTTTTCCTTATCATAGCATATACCTTAAAGTTGTGTCACAAACATCCTGTATTTACAATACTTGTACAAAAAGAATAATGGAGTGAAAGTGAATTACCAATAGACATAATCAGAGCAATGAAAAATTGTGTTACAGGCCTGTATGAGGTCATTTTAACTTTGGAATGTGGGAAGCATTGTTTTAAAAATATAATTATCTGAGCGACATTTAAGCCTTTGCTGTAGCCTGTAAAAATGGCTGCCTGCTTCACAGAGCACCAAGACTCTGCATATAAGCAGGGCAATCTGTAGTTCACTCTTTAAACTAAAGAGGAGTTCTCTGTGTGTAATAATCTCATTTAATGTTTCTCTTTTAGTCGTGCACTGATGGCAAAGTCATCCGCCTCAAGAAAGCAGTGGAGTACTACTCAGTGGCCAGCAAACCTCCTCACTTCCCTCCACACTTAGGTGGGTTTCTGTCTAATTAACTTTATGGTCTTGAGGTCTGGGCATGAATATTATGCAAGGTGTTCATCAGCAGCTGTGGTTTGTATGTAGAGGAGCTGGGGGAATCTAAGATTTTGCCTTCATTAGCTCACCTTAAATGTTAGAGATAAGAAATAAAGACAGATTAGGAAATATCAGATCCCTTCTTGTCTTTTCTTCTCAAATGGGCATCAGATGCTCTCTGGAAAATGTCCAGTGTTTTTTGCCTGTGAAGACTACCTCCAGACTGCTGGCCATGCCCATACAGAATAATAGTATATATCTCTCTTACAGCAGACATGTTGACTTGTCAGTTGGTTGAGGTGGGCAAAGTTTGCAAATCCATGAAGAGAAAACGTGTTAAAGGCTGCAGTGGAATTTGAATAAGAAATGTTCCTCTCTTCTCCTCTTTTGTTTAATTTCTCAGTTTATTTTTTCAACTGTTAATTTAAAAAAGTGTAGAAGACAATAATTGAATCCTTATATTTACCTATTAGGCTTAAGAAAAATGTTGACCAATTACTAACATGACATGTCAAACTAGATTTGAGATTGAGCCGTATCAAGATTGTTTTTATTCATTAAAAAGAAAAAAGTATTAAAAAATAACGAACTCTATTCATTCTACAACCTACTGGAATGAGGCCACAAAGTATACTTTTTTTTTTTGTAGTTTATAAAACCTCCAGGTTTTATAAATCCCAAATTCCCAGAAACAGATGTCCTGACCGACATGTCCTTGTTGTCTTCATTGATAACTCCAGCTTTGTGCAGCAGGTTGAGCCTCTCCTGAGTCTTTATGCTGAACTCTTTTGTGTTTCACAGTCAGACCAAAACACATGGGAGTGCCTGCTGCAGTGCCATCTCCAAAAATGCTCAACATTCCACAGGTGCCGCTGCCGGTAAAGCCTGGGGTAAGACTGGGAACTGTACTGTACTCGACAGTGAAATATTGCAGGTGGTTCAGCTTCATGAGAATGACTGTTTGTTTTTCCTCACCGTGTCCAGGTCCAGCACTCATACCCAGAGCCTCTGGTGGAGCACAGCCTGGCTCTGGAGTCTGTGGAGAGAGGGCCCCCGGAGCAGAACAGCTTCAGCAACATTCCTCATGAAGGGAAGCACACACCGCTGTATGAGAGGTCCTCTCCCATCAACCCGGGCCAGGCCGGCAGCCCCAACCACACAGAGGCAGCTTTCTTCAACGCCTCCTCCACATCCTCCTCCTCAGAGAATGAAGAGAGCTCAGGCACGACTGCCAAGTGAGTTCAACACAGCACTTACTCTCTGTTACTGTCTCCATTCATGGAGAAACTCCTGAGCTGTTGGAGATCACCATCCTGTCATTTTGTAACTGTGTCATATGTGCATCAGAATTTTAACGTGAAGTTCAGGGAAGTTTTGACCAACCTTCTACAGGGCTTTCAGTCCATATAACCTGCTTTATCACAGCATTTTCTGCATATCATCCTCTTTAACAGTGACAAAATAGTATCGCTTCCTTTACTGTTAGTTTGCACTTCTAGTTACAGTGTAGTAGGAGGTGTTAATTGTTTCTCAGAAAATAAGTTTTGACTTCTAATTTCCCATTAGTATTCTGACCTGACACTTTCCCAGACACTTTTATAACAGGCATTAAAGCATTTACAGAGATATGAACTTGTTAAAGTGATTGTTCTGTAATGGGTACTTACTGCAGCTGATGTCTCATGTTTGGTAAAAATGTTTTGTAGCACACAATAATTGTACTGCAGTGTTGTATCGAGTCTCTAATGGCAACAGTGTTCGCTATTTACTGCTCAGTATTCAGTTTCTATTTTCAGATGCCCAAAGAGACTTGATTCAAGACTGTCTCTGTAAACCCAGGTCTCCAGATAGCATGCACTGTTTGTTTTTTCCTCATTCTCACAAACTCTGACATCAATCCTTCATTTGGTTGAATTAAGTTTCAACAATAGAAAGAGTGGGCACTTCGTACAAGTGTCCTAATGGTTCTGATCACAGTTCTAAACATTTAGGAGCTCACAGGATCAGGCTCTGATGCCACTGTATCATTACATGTCAGTATTAGAATAGAATGGCAGAAATACCTCTGAGGTCACGAAGAGTTCACCTCATTTGGCTGAATGAAACATATGACTCCTCCAGACGCTTGTGAATGAAGATTTGCCTGGGCAGACACCAGTGTCTGCAAAATATGTTTATAATAAGTAACCAGAAAAATTGACATCTTTATCTAGAACTGCCCAGCTGTCCATCCCAGTGACTCTCTAAGCTGTACCAGTGTTAATGTTGATCATACAGACAGCTGTGGGTCATGTAGCTCTTTCAACAAGAAGAACAAGTTCAAGAATCAAATTAGATTGTGTTAATGGTCAGCACAGTCAACTAATATCAGGCCCATTAAACACATGCAAGACGAACATGGAAAGAAGCATCTTGCAATCAGCCTCGGGCAGCTAAAGTACTGTTGTACTCATGGTCAGCTTCAGTTCTGGCAGAGGTCGCATTTGATCCAATACCAGCCATTTAGACAATACACAGCACTGTGTTTAAAAAGCAGCCCATAGATATAGCTTTGCACTCCCCAAACACTGTTGGACTGATGATGGACAGTCAAATATCAAAGGCTCAAAATCGATGCGGCAGAATCAGAAAGATATCATCTCTTAAATTCTCAGCATTTTGACTACCTTGTCAAAACCTGGCACTGACACGACCCACAATGGAACTCCATAGCTGAAGGTTCAGAGTCTCAAGCGTGGTACGGTAGTAGCTGCTAAGAGATGAGGAGTGGAGTACAGAGGTCTGGTCTCTCTACACCTCCAGATTTTCGCACTTGTGGTCCTCAGCCCCTACCGAAGCCAACTCAAGGGACATCACTTGACATTTGTCAGCCCTCACATAGTTCCCTCTGGACCCACTAAAGGCTTTATACAACTTTTTCATCACACATGCAGCAGTAACACCCAACACTTGGAAACACACTGAGGTGTAAAATCCCTTTTTAATTCCAAGAGCGAATTGGTGCCAATGCGGTGTTTGTTTTAGGTCACTACAATCAAGGTAAACCATATCAGTCAGTCAGTGTCAATGTACTCTGCACTTTATGCTCTCTTTTGTGGAGCATGTTACTCTTAACCTACCATTTGTCAATTTCTGTTTAGGATATTCTGTCTGTTCTATTTTTTTCTGTTTGTCATTGCCCTGCCTCCTCTGGATGAAGCTTGAATTTAATTTGGTGTGTCAATTTAAGACATCGCAATAATTGGACGTGTTTTGTGTGGCTTTCCGTGTCTGTCCTTTAGCTTGTAGGCAAAGGTAGTCTTGCCCAGAAACCCTGCCTATATGCTGCATTAAGCCAGCACTGATTATCAAACGAAAGAGAATTTGGTGTGACACTATGCTCATTGTTCATTTATGGTACATTGCAGCCAAAGGTGATCAATGGTTTATCTTTCCTCAGGTTAAAGTGAATCATATGTGTACTGTTTTTAAGCCATGTTAGTGACCATAAGGGAGGATGGGAGAAAAACGGACATGCTCTCACACTGGAGGGAGACCTGGGGGACCAAACAAAAGTGAGTGAAGCATCATCAACCCATTACACCTGATCAGACATCTCACCAGTTGTCTAAAGTGACACGGCTTTCTGTCCTCAGGCTGACCTCTGCGTGACCTCTACTGTGAGCCCGGGGGCACAGGCTGGAGGTCTCCACAGCCTGAATGCCCAGATCCCCTCCCTGCTCTCCATGCCCACGAGAAACCACATGGATATCACCATCCCACCTCTTCCTGCCGTGGCTCCCGAGGTCCTGCGTGTGGCCGAGCACAGACACAAGAAGGGCCTTATGTACCCCTACATCTACCATGCTCTCACCAAGGTCAGAGGGTTGGACTCATCTAGGCTGATGGCTCATAGTTTTACTTTGCTATGACAGTCGGTGTCTTTCAATTTAACTGTGTTCGTGTAAGGAGAAGAAGAAAATATGCATCCCAAGAAAGCACGCACATGTGTTGTCAAAAGTGATGCTAGGCCAACACAGGCACCATATTCAAGTGTGGAATCTAAAGTATCTACAGTGACTTGTTTGTGGCATTGTGCAGCATTTAGGCAACAGTGTGTCTTTGCAGGGAGAGATTAAGCTATCTGTCACCATTGAAGATGAAGCAAACAAAGACCTGCCTTCAGCAGTGCAGCTGTTCCGGCCTATCCGTCAATATGTTTACGGAGTGCTCTTCAGCCTGGCCGAGGCCAGGAAGAAGGCTGAGAGACTTGCCATGAGGAAGAACTGCCTCCCTGAATGTGAGTTCTGTGGTCAGAAAGCTCCTTCATGTCACTGAGGTACTGAGGTTTTTATCAAGAGTCTCAGAGGAGGAAATTAGTCCTAATTGACTGAAGATTCTTACTGATGCATATTTGGCTCTGCTTTTAGGAGTAAATGTGCTCTATCAGCTTTCTTAACTTTGGAAATCAATTGTCATCACTGCTGATATTAGGGAGAGCTTTTCAGATAGCCATTTATTTCCCCAACCCAGTATGAAGTCATGGAAAAAACAGCTGCATTTATACAAATGAAGTGGTTGTTTGTTCATTCATTCAGTAATAGTGTTGCTAGCAGAGATATGCTCTTGTTTCACTTCACTGGGTGGCATTACCGAAATAATTTCCTCTACCTGCTCGAGAACATGAGTTAAAAGAGGCAATATTGCACAGTACACGTAAGATGTGGAACTACAATAGATTAGACACTGTAAAACAGTGTGAGTGGATAGGGCTGATATAGATATGTGACACAGCTTAGTCAGAACACTGTTTAAAGTTGCATAAATTGTAAACATATACTACATTTATTATTTAAGCCACACAAATATCTTTCAGAGCTTACTGTCGAACATGGCCTCTTGGTAAATATCATTATGAGATTCGACTTGGTTATGACAATTAACTTTGTCATAACCAAGATTTCTTAACCTAGATTATTTACCTACAGTATACACATAAAGCACACAGTCATCTACATCAGTCCATAACCCAGAGATATTCAGTTTACAGTGATATACACCAACACGCAGCATACCCTCACATTTATGAAATTGGAACCAGAGGAAGTTTAAGGCATTTAAGTTTGAAAAATGACCATCAGTTGTTTGTCAAAGTAGTTTCCAGTTAATCCATAATCATCCAATTTCATGTTAATCAACTAATCCATTAATTGACTTATTGTTGTGGCTCTATTTTTTCCACTTTTTAATACTCCAACCTACAACTGTCAGAAATAAAACATATCATTATAATTTGACTTTTGCAGCTTAGCATGTCACAAAACAGCAGCATCACAGTCTCCTATGATTACATATAGGTAGCCTCATAAACAACTCTCAAGTTGCACTCAAGTCCTTTAAGTCCCTGGCTAACTTTTAGCCCAGTTCCCTGATCTCTTTCAAATGTTCCTCCACAGTTACACATGTCATGGTCAAAGAGTGGGCTGCATACAAAGGCAAGTCCCCCCACACTCCAGAGCTGGTGGAGGCTCTGCCCTTCAGGGAGTGGACCTGTCCCAACCTGAGGAAGCTGTGGTTGGGGAAGGCCGTAGAGGACAAGAACCGCAGGATGAGAGCGTTCCTGGCCTGCATGCGCTCCGACACTCCGGCTATGCTGAACCCTGCCAACGTTCCCACACCCCTCTTGGTGCTCTGTTGTGTGCTGCGGTGAGTAGACTCCTGACGTCCAGGTCAGACTGTAGTCTTACACGCAGATAATGTGTCGATGTCACTCTGTAGGTGATAACTGAGAATAGTGTGAAGTAAATAGCGAGTGAGGGAGTGAAATTTTATTAAGACAGAGTTGATCAGTTCCTGCTATTTGTAACACTGTTAACCTTCTGTGTTTTGCTTCAGGTTTATGTTACATTGGCCAGGATTAAGAATTTTGCGTCGTAACGAACTTGACGCTTTCCTAGCCCAAGCACTTTCTCCTAAACTTTATGAGCCTGACCAGCTGCAGGAACTGAAGGTGATTTTGTAGTGTATATTATATGAGGAGTGTCGGAGAAACACACACAAGTCATGAATGTCCAGGCCATAATCCACCATCTTGCCAATCAGTTACTTAGTCTGTATTTTAAGTGGTCTAAGTACCACTTTGATGGATGAGAGATTTGGCTGACTACTGTTAGATTTCATGTTGTTCTTTTTCCCTGGACACTCCTCATATTCCCCAGATAAAGCAACCTGCTCGACAAAACACGAGCATGTTGTTCCTGAAGCTGTAGCTTTGCACTAAAAGATGTATTTTCGTAGAGCTCTGAGTGACGCAGAGGGGTTCTCGTGTCATGTGTGGATGGTTTATCAACTCCGTGTCTCAGACTGGAGATTGGATCAGACTGGATCCTGGTTCTGTTCTGATTTGGCCATCGTTAGTGTGACATTGTTAATACAAACCATCCACACGAGCTGTTCGCTTTGGTCCTCGTGGTCTGTCTGTGTGTAGCTCTGTCAGCCTGTCTGCTCTCCGCTGTGCCAGAACATCTAGGTTGTGTCTGCTGGCTTTTTGTGTTGGCTGGTTTAGGTTGTGTACCACTGTACTTTGGCAGCTGTGGGTGAATGGGCTGCTTACGCTTGCTCTCTGCTTTGCTTTGCACTTCATTAATCTGAATGCTCAATGGGGCTGTTGGAGGATCATGTTCTTTTTTCTTTTCATTTGCACATTTCGATAAGTCTGAATGTCTCCCTCCTACAGATCGACAACCTGGACCCTCGAGGAGTGCAGCTGGCTGCTCTGTTCATGAGCGGAGTGGACATGGCTCTGTTTGCCAATGACGCGTGTGGACAGCCCATTCCCTGGGAGCACTGCTGTCCCTGGATGTACTTTGATGGCAAGCTGCTGCAGAGCAAACTCATCAGGGCCAACAGGGAGAAGGCCCAGCTCATTGACCTCTGTGATGGTCAGGTAGCTTGATCCACACCACACACAAGTCAGCAAAACATGATCAGACTGCAAAGTCCAGTTTTGAGCTGTTCTGAATGGACATGCAAAAAGCCTGCCATCAGAGCCACTCTCTCCATGACTTCTGTCTCCTTTGTTGTGTCTTTATCGACACTTTCTTTATTTGGTTCATTTCCCTTTTTCTCTCTTCACTTCCTGTTGCTCCTGCTAGCTACAGGAGATACAAGTCGAAGGTTTCTGCCCTGATCAGTCTCAAAGCAATGAATCGCACAAATTGAGATATTTTATTTTTTATACTTAATACCTTCATATTATACCTTTTTTTTGTCAATTTTCTTTTGATCATGAGTTGACAGCATAGAGGAAAAGGGGAAAGAGAGAGATGAGTGAGAACAGAAGTGTAAAGAGTTTTAAAGATGCCCTCCCCGTGGAGTTTTTGACAATAGCACTGTTTTTGTGTGCAGATCTCTGTTTTGTTAGTATATTTTTATTGTACACTTGAACACAGATGCACAAGCATGTAGGTGACACAGCACACATTCCTGCTGATCTGTATGTCTGATTGAGAGTAGGTGGCAGCAAAAGGAGGTGAAGAAGACGACTGTTTATGATGTAAATAATGCAGGTTAATATCTTTAAAAAAACAGCTTGCAGATGTTGTATGTACGACTCAGTGATTCACACAGTATATTTTGTTGAGAAACACTGAATGTAAACACAACTTAGTTTGTTTATTAGAAAACTCCACATGGCAGCTTTGAAACCATAAAGAGGCAGGTGGGTTTTCCCCTCAGTCTTAGACTCTTTCTGCTGTGCAGTTGAATCTTTAATCTCCTGTCTCATCGCTCCTATATTTTCTTTACACCAGTACTTAGCTTTCAAATATCAACAAGTAGAAGTATCACAAGGTAAATGTTCAACGATTTGATCCAACAACAGTTATTGTGCAGGAACATTTCCTCGTCCAGCAGAGCCTTTCCCACAATACAAACACAGTCGCTTAGCAGTTAACAGGCCGTTCAAGTTGCAGCAAACTGATTTCAGATTGTGTTTCTTCAATATCTGTATGTAGGATCTGGTGTTCTTTGCAAAGTGTGTTACATTTTACAAAACTAAAAATAACCTTCGATTATGATTTTTGCCACCCAAGTCCAGATGGCCGGACAGTGTGGCTTTTCAATTAGATGTCAATAAAATCAATGACGAGTGCGGAAACAAAGCTATGTGTTGTATGTTGCTATGGAAACACATCGTCAATGTATCAGAGGAATCTCACAACCATAAGCTGTATGTTAGACCAGCACCCTGAAACACGACAGAGGAAGAAACCAAATGAAGAATTTGTTTGTCTTGAACAGTGCTGGAGTATCAATCATCCTAATAGCAATACACAGATTCACTCAACTCCTCCTCTGCCACTGCTAAAAGCTGCCCTAAATAAGATGTTTTAGTGAATACACCTGTCTTGGTGTAAAGAAAACATGCTGCCTTATCCTTCCATAGTGAAACACTGTAGGTTGTCTGTATTTTTATGGATAAATAAGACTTATTTTTGGCCAAGCAAGAAAACTGAAAAAACCTGTTCCAGGCAGAAAGAGAAATTCATGTCTGAGTTCTGGGTTAATGTTGTAGAAAACTGTTGGTGAACAATTCGTTACTGGTTTCCCTCTCTTCAGGCTGAGCTGGTTGCCAAGGTGGAGAAGATGCGTCAGAGCATTCTGGAAGGTCTCAACTTCACTCGACCACCTCATCCTCCTCCATTCCCTCCACCTCCACTTCCACCTCCTCACGGGATGCCTTTCTACCCCCCCACTGGCTCCTTCTACCCCCCACCACCTATGATGCCTCCTCAGGGCAGGGGCAGAGGGATGCCTGGTGAGTACAGCCACTCAGGGCAACTGGCTATTTAGTTTTCTATTTGGTGTTAAAATTGTCTGAAGGCTATTTCATACATTTCCCATTCTACTAGTTAAGAATTTCAAACTTCTAACACGTTCTCAAACCAGACGCTGCCTAAGTCATTGTGAGAGATCTTGTATTTGTGTTCCATGTGTGTCCTTGAGCAGGTATGATATGAACTAAATCAGTTCAGCAGACAGAAGAGAGTGATATTGCACTTGCACACGTTAGCACTGTTTGTTTTTCCTCTCCCCTTTAGGACTTCAGGGCATATCATCGCAGGGTGGGAAGCTGGAGATAGCTGGCACTGTGGTGGGTCAGTGGGCTGGAGCTAGACGCAGCAGAGGAAGAGGAGGCTTCCCTGTCCAGGTGGTGTCTGTTGGTGGACCAAATAGAGGGTAAGTACCGATTTCATGTTTTGTTATCAATTTTTTCCTATTATTATTTCTTTGTAAACCACTTGGACTTGTTTCTGCCCTCTGTAGACGTCCCAGAGGTGTGATTTCCACACCTGTCTTTAGGACGTTTGGTCGAGGAGGCAGGTACCACGCTCGAGCCTTCAAGAGTCAGGGAATGTACCTGGTAAGTCAGTGAGGAATCACTCTTCACATGGCCTTTACAGTGCAGTTTTGATGATCAGTACATACTGTTATAGTCAATTATGCACAGCTTGGAGTGTAAATGTTCCCTGCTTCCATTTGAATAACTCCTTACATGTCTGTTAAAAGCTACAGATGCAGAAATCAGTGAAAATACATGCACACCTCACATTTGTTGAACTAAATCTATTTTAAAATGTTCTCATTAAACACTGGCTCCTACACATGAACTTCAACAGAGAGCTATTTATGCATCCCTCCCTCCTTTTGTCATTATCACACCGTTCAGTCAGTGAGTGCAAATGTCAAAGTCAGAGCGCAGGACTAAAATGATCAGTTTCACTGTGTGAAATCAAGGTCATGTCATCTTTACAAAGACATTGTAGCCACACACACTCAGCCTCATAGCAGCATTTGTCGCAGGTTTTTCCTAGAATATTCCAGGAATATCCACAGCAAATTTCATGGGAATCTGGAAAGTCAATTTGTAGAGAAAATGTCAGGGAGTCGTTGAAATCATTAGGAATTATCCTCTGCAAATAATAAATGTCCAGACATTGCTCTGGACCAAATTAAGTTGAAGGGCAGATGTATTTAGACCCTGCTTGCCTGGAGTGCTGCGTAATGTGCTGATGACAACAAATAACGTTAAAGCTTATAATGTTGGAACAGTTCTCAAATTTTATTACATTTTATTTAATAGATCAAACCAAACGCATATGGGCCAGGCCACAATTGGACAAATACCTAAAAAACTGGAAAGACAACCTCTAGGGCGCCTTATTTAGGAAAGGGGAATGATCATATCAGTTGTTCTTCCGCCTCACCATAGACTGTATATACTTGAAGATCAAAATACAGCTGTTGCTCTTTTCACTGTTTAATTACAGTGCACCAACAGAATACACGCTCATTGTTTGAGCTTTCAGCATGTGATTAGTGGAAACTAAATGGCTGCTCAGCAGGTCTTTGTGCTGTTTAAAATCCTTTTATTTTACTGCTAATTAGCTTCAAAATTGCTCTCTAGTCTTTTTTTTTCTGTTACCAGGACTTTCAGCTCACATCTGTATTTTCTCCATGTTGCACATGATTTAAAGAAGAGCCCTCACAGTGACTCTTGCTATGTAACCATCTTTGACATCACTTTAAAATCTTCGTTGTCTGTCCTTTTTACCAGAGTAAGCCTGCTCATAAGCCCGCTCATACGTGTGGACATGATGCAGCGAAGGAGAGAAAGAAGCCCAAGCCAGAGGAGAGGAAATCCTCCCCTGCACCGTGCGACGGCTCAACCACGGAGAACGGCGTGGAGGACAAAGAGCCAGACCAGCTCAATGGAGATAAGGAGGAATGCAGGGCTCTCATCCAACCTGAAAGTGCCTTTAAGAGTGACTCCAAGATGTGCAATGTTAATCCTCACTTAAATGCACTAAATGTAGACAGCGGCTGCCATGGAGATGAAGGTCTGGAAGCCGCTGTCTTAAAAAAAGAAGAGTAAGCCTATTTTTCTAGAGAGGGTGAAGGATAAAAGATGGAACAGGGTTAGGATATCTGGAAATTTTGAAAGCCTACAGTCAATGTACACGTTTCCTGTCAGACAAAGAAAAGAGTTGAAATTCGGATCCCTCTCAGTAAACACACGAAATATAAGACACACTGCAAGTTTATGGAGTTATTCACTCCCTCATCACCAAGATCTCTACATATTTATGAGAATGATACATTTGTTTTCATTAGACTATCAAAGCTTCAAAAGCTTTGATAGTGGAATCTTTTAGTTCTTATAGGTTGATACTGATACTTGGTGGCATGTGTTCGCCATAGTATGGTCATCGATTTTGTGTTGTCACAGTAACTGCTTCATAAAAACGAAACAGCAAAAATGCAACACATCTGCCTTGGTCATCACTTTGGGTTAGTTCATATATAAGTAATTGTGGCCAGTAGTTTAGATGATCTCTGTTTGATTTCAGTCATTTAGCTTCGAGTAACATTTAAAGAAATGGGTCTAAAAATCAGACACAAGATTTTGCCAAACTCTGATACTCAACTTTTATTTTGGATCAAATATAGAGATCTAGTATTACAGCTTCAACAAAAAAAACCCTTCTGCATGGTTTGCAGTTTAACAGGTGTGTAGTTATTATGCATGTTGTCTTTTTTCTTCCATCTTTACAAGTACTGTTCCCATTTGCAATTTAAAGAAATGGCTAATATTGGTAATAGCCCATAAAAGGTGTTAACTGTTAGTAACAAATTTGTTCTGACCTTGATTTGTTTTTGATATTGACCTCTGTTGCATTTACTTAAAAAAACAAGTTATCTAGCCACTTTGAAATAGCGTATTCACACTATATTGTTCACTGTTGTTGTTTTCTGCATTAGTCAAATATCTGAGAAAAAACACATAAAAACCTTTGATCAAAACCACCCCATTTGTAGCTGAAAGCAACGTGCTTGACCTTCAAATTAAGACTCTAGCCATCAGCCGTAGTCAATGTTTAGATTTACTTTAGTGTTATTTTACAGTTGTACTACTTCTACACCAGAATCATCAGTAAACATTTCAACTTAATTCTCCTGAGTTCTCCTTTTCATCTTTCATTAGTGATCAGAGAATTGGTGTATTCCCCCAGTCCCCCTGCAAGAGCTAAATAGGTTACCCTCTGTGTAAGTTGATCAGAGTTTCTTCCTAACTCATGGATTGTGAAAGAATGAACTGCTGTTGGGTTGGATTGAATGTTGATGGGATGTGGTGTATTTGAAGGCAACATAGCTACAGTGCTTAATAAAACTATATTCTTTTAGTACAAGTTGTTGTTTGTTTATTGATCCCTCATCGTACTGTAACAGCGTGTAGGCATTAATTTTTCACCTTTTCCCTGCTCACTCACTGACTTTCTGCATATTTAAATCCCTGCATTTATTTTTAAAAGCAGTAGAGAGGGAGAGCAAATCTGCTCTAAACAGACAAAAAAATATAAAATATGAAATTATGGCTTGTTTTGCATTCAGGACATGGAAAGTATATCTTAAGCTGATCCTTTGATCTTGAAGTCCAGTTAAGACAGAGGACATATAAAAAGAAATATGCCACAGCGTTACCAAATTTATCCTACGATTTTTCCATTTTTTACAATTTGACAAAGGTGGTCTCCTTCAGCAGATGTGTCCTGCAGTTCAAATACAGAAAATGCTTGAGTGGACACTGAGTTGAGACAATATTTAAATCACTACTTCCAATGACAAGACATACCTTTACTCTTCGCACAGTGGGGAAATTCTTTTTCACAAGAATGAATTTTTATGCTTGACACACATCTACATCACATAATTAACTCAAAGTATTGTAGTCTGCAATATTAAAAGTGAATTTATTACAATTTATTAAGGAAAAAAAAAATTCTTTGGCATTTCTGTCAAATCTGATGGTCCATGAACAGGGAGAGCAGCATCAAACGTATGTATGATGAAACAGACAAAATCTGACTATTCATGGTGCCTGATCCCTTCAAAGTCCCAACAGTTAAGAGTGTTTAACCATATTATAAGAATAATGATTCTTGTCATCATTTGCCTAAGCAAGCTGCTATATCACTGTATATGTAAAAAAGTGATTGGTGTGGGTGAACTTTGACCTGTATCATGAGGCCACTCATCAAAACAAACAAATATTAAAGTTTCATAGAAATTATGTTTTTCATAATCTATCCACATATTAACGTATAGCTTTAATAGTACCAAGCCAGTTCTGAGCAAAAAAAAGAGTCTAGTCATAGGATTTCTTTGACCAATCTATTAGTTAATCTATCAAAACAGTTTCATCAATATTGCTGTGCCTCAGCAAATGCATGCACTCATGCAAAATGATCTATTGATCTCTGTAGTCCTTTGCAATGATCAAACATTTATGAATATTACCGTGGAGTCAGAGATGTGACTATCATTTTCCAGTAATTAATACATTAATCCATCATACAGGCCTGTTGCCAGGTTTACAAATACTGGTCCAAATTCCTCCAGCAGAATAACCAAACAACCAGCCAGGAATGTTTGGCCAGCCTCTAACCAATCTCCCTAAAATCTTCTGGCACTTAAACACCAACTTTTATTATTTAACAACATTAAATTCTGTAGGGTTCACCTCTCTAGATCATGGTGTAAATGTTTCTTCCGGCCAGGTATGGCATTCTAGTAGAAGTCCCTACAATTTAAATCTCATTTGGTTTTTCACCCACAAACACTTAAAAAAAAAGAAAGAAAAGAAAATCAGCCTCAGAATCAGCCTTTAAAAACCCAGAAAATCAGAAAATGAAAAACTATATTTTCTATATCATGATATTCAACATAAAAAATAATAAATAACAGCCTGTTATATTATGCTTAATAATAAAATCGGATACAATAGATACTACCAATCCTTTTTATGTATTATTTTGCCCTTTTTAAAATTCTATATTTGTCACCAATTAAGTTATTATGTAATATATAATAATCCATGATATTGTTTACTTATTTGTATTCATCAACTAACAGTCAGCCTATCTGATGATAAATGCTTTTATTTTGTGTGGCGCGTGCTGCCTTCAAAAAAAAAATCCCGATAGCTGCAATGTTGATCGATCGGGACATTCATTCATCTGATTTGAGCTGATTTAAAAACCAGCTCCCTGACGTAACTTTCACATTCATTTATTTATTTATTTATTTCGCAGCGTCGTCGTCGAGGCTACATTTTCCTGCGGGTTCCTAACATGCCCGCCCCGGTGCCGTGCAGTCACCAGGGGGCATGCACATAGTAATAACCATAATAATAATGATGCATTTGAGGAAAGCCTGCTGCTCGGACTAGGAGCCTCCGCCGTTTGCCCCGCACGGCCCCGCTCTGATGGAGACGTGCGCGTAGCTTCATGTGTCCGCCGGCTCTGCCCCTGGCTTTTTTTCCGGGGGAAGATCATACTGGATCATATTGTTTGCAGGACGCTGTTCCTCCTGCAGCCCCCCCAGTCCATCCCGACGTAGTTGTGAATTGAACATGGCGACTGTACCAGTGTATTGCATCTGCAGATTACCTTACGACGTGACCCAGTTTATGATCGAGTGCGACGCTTGCAAGGACTGGTTCCACGGCAGGTAAGAGGCCACTTTGTTCACCGTGGGTGTTTTTTTCTGTGTGTGTGTGGCGGTTTGTGGAAAACAAACAAAAATGGCGAGGTGCGTTTGACAGCTTTGTGGCTCTGGGTCGCCCGTCTACATCTGAAGAGAGGCCGCTCGGAGGAGAAGAAGAAGAAGGCGGAGTTAAACATAGCAGAGCGGGGTTGTGACATTTTTTCGCCAATATCTCTAAACAGATCGAAAGTTAATGGAGTGATTTCAGGCTTCGTCTATTAAATGGCTGTTTAACGTCCCCCCGCAGAGCCTCGGACTCAGCGGCCGTGTTGTGTGGAGCGGGCGGCGGAGGCAGCAGCCTCGGCTCTCCCGCTGCTCACTGCCTCTCCTCTCGGCCGCTATCGGTCCGACATGTCGCCCATATTGTCTCTAAATGTCGGCTCGCTCTCAACCGGCTGTTTTAAAAAATCACGACCCCGGGACTGCGAGCCGAGCCCCGCGCAGCCTCCCTGCCAGCAGCGGCAGCTATGGCTGACAATAGCCCGGACTGGGTGCTCTCAGCGGGGGGACAGATTCACATTTAGATCATCCACAGAGCTGGTTTGTCAGCACTTTGGATCATAACTGGCTGCTGTTTGATACATTATGGAGTCGTATGGGCCGATCATCACTTTCCCCACATAAGCTGCACTGATCGCGGCTCTCATGTCGTATCTCCCTCCTGTTGTTGTCTTTTGTGTTTGGCCTGTCTCCGGCTGCTCGCCCGCACTCTGCATGTCTGCTTTTTGGGACCAGATCGTTTGTTACAATCGTGTTTGGTGAAGCAGCCCTGCACACAGACATGGACAGTATTTACGCGCCTGAACGTTAACCCTTTCTGCGCCTGCGCTGCGCGGAGCCTCGGCACATTATGTGGATGTGAATTAAAAATGCTGGGGATAAGCCATGACCTCCAGTCACGCATCGGCATAAGCCTAACAACCAGTATAATGACAAAAGAGCATCATTTTGTCCAGGAAAAGCATTACACATTTACCCTTTTCATACTGACAGCTTACACCAGCTCTGCTATCAGTGTACCTACTGTGTATGTACAGTAGGATGATCTATGAGGCCAATTCAGAAAGGTTTGTGTTCCCTGTTCAATAGTATTCCTGTAATCTGTTAACAAAAAAGTGTGTTACAATGGATTTCCCATGCATCTCAGCGTGTAACACTATCCAATTCATCAGAATCAGAATCAGCTTTATTGGCAGGGTGTGTGTACATGTACAAGGAATCTGACTCCGGTTTCTCTTTGCTCTCAGTTTACATACACAGAAGTAGACTTACAACAAGGTAAACCTAAGCATTACACTACTAGACAGTGAGGTAATAGTGCAAAATGTAGCAGAGTGCAAAGGATGCAGAAATAAATTTGATTAATGTACCAGGTTGCTCTGAATACATGAGTTAGGTGGATATGATAGTATACACAGTATACAGCGTTGTGTATTTAAACAATGAGAATATGTAATAATATATTCTTTTCAGGTCACATTCATGGTCATGAGGTTACTTCTATTAAGGGATAAGTAATGTTACTTAAATCAAATTAGAAATCTTAAAACCTTAAATTTAGACATAGTATGATATTTGATATCTAAATAAGCTATATATAAATAAATAGCCGATAGAAAAGTAGCACTATAATAGCTGCGTAAATTCACAGTGAAACAAGCAGTCATATTTTGTGCACCTACAGTATATATCATGTTCATAGAGGAACTGGATCTGTGCTACTCTGTTCTGAAATACAGTCACTGTAGATGATGCTATGATATTTATCCTATGTGTCATCTGCATAATTGTGATGCACAGTGTTGCCATATGAAAGCAGTGAACCAGTAATTGAATACGCTATGATGCACCTCGGCTCAGCTATCCTGTCCTGATGAGCTGCAGATTTGCCTTGGAGGTGGAACCGGGTTCACTTTATTGTACCCTGTTCTCTGGCGTGTAGTACACATTCATGTGGCAAGTGGAGGTAATAATTGGCAATTATATTGTCAAGCTATAAAATTTACCAAGTGGATAGTTTTTGTTGTGTGGAAATATGATAATGCTAGTTGTATCAGTAACAGCACAAGTATGGAGTAGTAAGCATGTAGTAGTGATGTCCATTCAATGCCATGATTAGTGAAAATCTTATATTTGTGAGAAGATACTTTTATGCTGTCATAGACAGGCAAGAAGACTCGTATCAGTGTGTCTGTGTGTGCAGTGCTGGTCTGAGGTGTCTCAGGTTCACAAAGACACAGCAGGGGGAATGAGCCCAGCTCCATCATAACTGAAAAACAACACGTTCCTACAACTTCCAGCCTTTCTTACTCACACCCAAGAGTCATCCTGGTTTCTTCCCAGTTTGAGTCACTACAGTAGAGAGGGCTGTTGGGATGCCGCTTGCAGTTATTTTGCCCAGCTGTTGTTGATCAGGAAATAGTTCAAACACTAACTGCTCCCAAAACCACAATGTCTTGTTTTTACTCTACATTTTTCTTTTTTATGCTTATGTTGTCCAACACACAAGTAAGTCAGCTTTGCAGTTGTTGGATTCCTGAAGCTGCATTAGTCAATATTCTTTTTAATATTAACACTGTAATAAAGGAAAGTGTGGAAAGTGAAAGGGGTTACTCATGTTGACAAACCCAGAGAGGGTTATTGCCCAATTCTGCAGCTCCACCGAGCTTTTTAGCCTCTTTTAGTCCATTATTTTGATTTAATGCCCCCACATGTTACTGCAGGGATCAGTCTCACCGATCGTATCAGCCCTTTTTACAACAGGAGGAAGCAGCTGTTTATAGCAGACAAGCTCTGATAGACACGCTGTAAGCAGTTAGCAGCTAAGCTAGCCAGTGAGGAAAGCTAAGCATCTTACAGCCAAAGAGCCAGATATTTTCCTCAGGAGTTGGTGGAGACCAAATCACAGCTACAGGAGAGTGAATATTGGACTGATTCATGTTACTGGCCAATATTAGCTGATAACTGATATATAGATGTG
The DNA here is from genome assembly GCA_037975185.1 of Centropyge bicolor. Taxonomy (NCBI): domain Eukaryota; kingdom Metazoa; phylum Chordata; class Actinopteri; family Pomacanthidae; genus Centropyge; species Centropyge bicolor. The sequence continues at coordinate 1,781,413 of JBBMOC010000063.1, read as the reverse complement.
GGCACATAAGTCGGCTGATAAGTAACAAAGATTGCTGTACAGAAATGCCAAGGATAAAGAAACATAGCCACTGCACATGGCTACAAAGTAAATTTTATATTCTAGTATTCTCTAAAATGTCCTGCTCCATGTGCATCTTTGTCACAATTCTTTAATTACAAACAAATGAGATGTCATTATCGTTAGCCATAAAGCTCCCAACACTGGAAATAATGATTGCAAATTCAACAGCAGTGCAATATTTCCTCTCCTGATTCAGGCCTCAAGATGTTGTGCAGTTAATTTAAAATAATATGTTATTGCCATATGACAATCTCTTTCTTAATTGCGTTCTTACATGTCTATGTTTAAAATTCAGAATTATTTTGAATAGTGCCTTGTTTGTTCGTACCACAAAGTCTTGTCACTCAGATGTGTGTGTGTGTGTGTGTGTGTGTTAAAGCTTACACTGGTCAGTGTGTGTCAGAAATTGTCACAGTCAGTCAGGTACTGCAACTCAGTTAGTTGCTGCATGATCTATTGGAGAATGTCAACACTTCAGTAATTATTTTACCATGAACAACAAGTAAGAAGTATTAACCCAGCACTACTACAGTCTTCATTGCACTGCACCTTCACTGATGCCAATATGTATTGCAACTTAATATTTTAAATACATCAGAACTAAAATTCTTTGGGACCTTTTTATAATTTGACAAATTAATTGCAAGCAATTACTTGATGATCTCTGTTCTGTATGTGATCACTTCACACACCTGTCTTTTCAAAGAATGCCAGTTCACTTCAAATCAATCTTCCTCTCTTTAAATAGCTGTAGTATTTGTTGGTGAGGTAACCAGTCCCAGGAGTGAAAGCAGGTCTTACGGCCAACTTTTAGCTTTGTCTTACTTACTTCAATATCACACCTGCCCTGCAGCAAATTGCTGTCAGTTATTGTTAGAAATGAACAGTCTGTCCTGAACAGTCTGACTGTTTTCACTTGTAAATGTTTTGTTAACTCCATTATTTTGTTCTGCTCTACCTGCTATTATTATTGTACTATGTAAACTAAGTGAACAAAGTAAACATATGAGTGTACACCTCGGGTTATTCCAAATCATGAAACAACAGCCCTTACAATTAATTAACTGCACTGGGAAAAAAATATTGGTGTTGTCCTTTTTTTTAATACTAACAATTTAAACATTGTTAAACTTCGTGATGGGCTCATATCTGAATACCTTTGGTCTACTGGATGCTCATTTGTCTGTCTCACACAGAGCAAGATTATCATCCTTTCGAAATCCTGCTTCTGGCCACCAGACACATGATTTCAATTAACATTTCTTTTGTCTCTGTTTTGGTCTCCATCATCACTCACTCATCATCTACTGTGTAGGGGACAGTCCCAGATGCATCATGTTGTAAAGTTGACAAAAAGCACCTGTGCACCACCCTAGATTGGAGGTGGGGAAGTTTACCTGATGCACATTTGCAAAATCGGTCAGTTATTTCTCACCCTTGAAGTCGGTTCCTCCTGTGAACATGAGACAAACTGTTTGTCTCAAAGTATGTTTTGTAGTGCGGCATCTTTTCTTTCGACACACAATGGGCTCATCACTGCCCCCTGTGGCTGTTTGAGGAAAAACACTGACTGCAGCCATGGTTGGCTTTGGTAATTGCTTAGAACCGCAGTTGCAGTGTGGGCCACAGGGGGAAGGCCAGTCTGACCACACATAGGGCTGAGCAGGTAGTGTACAGTGAGTCTGTCAGAGCTCGCTCACTGAACACGGCTGCTTGCTGCTGAGAACAAGCTTGATGAGGGCAGTGACTCTGAAATAGACTGTAGCCGTAAAATCAAAGCAGTGAACTAAAAGAGACTAAAGAGTCAGGCTCTGTAGAACTAAAGAGTTGAATGAATATCATTTTCCACATGAATAAATGCCGATATAAAATATTGATGAATGCAGTCTAATTTCTTGCCTTTTCACCTATTGTAACTGCGATATAACAGCAGGGCAATATGCACAGTAGACATTTATAGTGTCTTCTGTTGAGAAACAATTGTCAAAGAGTGTTTAGCTACCAAGCATAAAATAAGCCTAAGTCAATGCTTCCTGCAGCTGCTTCACAATAAAAGCCTGATGGTGGTTCACTGGAGACAGGAACACGAAAGTGCTGAGTGCACAGTGACAGGACATTAAGACTTGACTGCAGCTCTAATAGCACAGAATAGAAGAGTGGATCGGTGAACAGTGGGTGAATGTAGGGAGGAGAAAGGAGGCGTGAAACCTTCAACAGGCAATAACCACTAACTACACAGGAGCTACAGAATTACTGAAAGCTGAACATGGCAATTTTGCACCTTGCCTCCATGGTGACACATAACTCTAATATCAACATTATACGTAAATCACAGAAGTCTGCTCATAAAGACCAATCATTTTAGTCTGACTGTACTTGCCCCTTTAGATTTTTGTGTATACTTCTATCTTGCAAGACTTTTCAACTGCTATTTAATTTTCAGAACAAAACTGTTGATGCCAGGCACAGGCCAAAATAAGTAACTGAAATAAATAAATGTGTTAAAGACACAATTACCCAGATTTTTAAAAGAAGTAGATTAGTTTAAATTGAATTTCACTCAATTTTAAATGTTTCCTTCTGTAATAGGATGCACATTTCAAATATTAGCAGCATTGGACATGTTATGTTAGAACTGTAAATATTGCTCCCTATAGAAGCAGCACTCATTCAAGAGATAAAAGCTCTTGACTTTTGACTACTGACAGTCAATGGACATGCTCTTAAGGATTATGTAATGTCTTAGAATCATTACTGGACATTGAGCAACAATTTCTACAACTAAAACTATGAAAAGTCTCAGAAGTGGAGATGCATGTTAATTTAATCTTACTCTACTTTGATTGATCTTATCAAGATTATCATGGTACACCTTTGACCCCACTTGTCCTTGAGGCATCCCTCCTTCTGCAAAAAGCTTCATACTGCTCGGCGCTATTTTCTTCCAGATGAATGCACGCACATGCATTCAGCATAGTCTAAGAACTCCCTTTTCTCCCCCTGTACTCGCTGTTCCTCATAATTTTTCTACTTCACTGCAGTCTGTGACTCACCTCTAAGGGCTATCCTTGGCAATTTATAGATACATAGTTACTTCGGGTACACAAAAACATATTTACGTACACACAGTACATATAAGGGAACATTTGGCACAGACACTGAGCCATATATAAATTGTTAACACAACTACATGTAACAGCAGAGTCACAGCACTAATTCATATCTTTATTATCCAAAATAAATCAAATACTCCATGTACCTTTCCTATCTGTTATTCCTGTTTGTCAGAAGCACTTATGAATCTGTCTTGACTTGACTTGAGGTCCATAAAGACTGACTATCAGTGGAATAGCTCCAGGCTTTCACCACACTGACATCACAGCGTTTTGGTTCTGGCTGTGTTTCAGCTACTGTATTTAAAAAAGAAGTGTTAATGGTCACAGCCTTGTTGGATCTAGCCATGTAGCTTTAGTTTTATTTGCTGTTTTGACATAGCTGCCTGTCTTATGTTTATCTTGCCAGGCCAGTACAATGGAGGAAAATGGAATTCCATTAGTTGTACTCGTGGCTTTGAAAATTTACATTTTAAAATTCAAAAGCAATATGTTTACAGTCATTCTTGTAGCTTCAAGCAACAAGCTTTAGTAGAAATGACTGCGGTGATGTAATATGATCTGTTAGCCATGTTGGACATCACAGGTCTTGGCAGTAACCCCTGAGAACAGCAGCATGTTGGACATATCAGCTGTCTTAATATTATTGATCCTACCCTTGTATTGACACACAAGTCTAATGTGTTGTTTGATTAGTGGCAAATATTTTCCTTGACATGCCTGATTGATTTTATGTTTAGACAATATGGCATGCATGAAACAGATATCTGATGTGTCTCAAATGACAGCTACAGGAAATGAATGTGATTTGCTTGCTAACATATTGGCTAGCTGGTTACTAGCTAGCACTCCTAGCGGACTTCTCTCTGAAGAAGCTAAAAAGATGACTCATTTTGAAGCGGTGTCTCCTTCATGAGATCATTCACTTTGAAATACAGATGGACATGACTGCATGGACTCACACCCGTGAAACAGATCTTTTTGAATTGTCTCTTGCAATAGTACAGTTAGCTAACATAAGCAATGCTACCAAAATGTCACTGTGAGCATCTCTGTGATTTTAAAATGCAACAGGAGGTTTGTGTTAGCCTGTCAACAGTGTCCACCCCAGTGCTCTTTCCCATGAAGACTAAAGATGTGGGTCCTTTTTGTCCAGTGTGACAGGGGTATGACAGAAGTCCCAGGGCTAGCGCAGGTGAGCTAGCAACCATGCTAACTGTATAACTGAGCTATAGTTGCATTACTATCCCGTAGATCACCATTGGAAGGTGAACCCATACATGAGTTGAATCCACATTATGTTTTAATTTTTATCAGCTTTTAGCATCCATGCTGGTATTTGTAAGTGTAAACACATTGTATAATCAGTGTGTGTATGCGCACAGAGCTGTGTGTACTTTGTGCAGTCATTGTTTGTGTTTTTGTCAGTGTTATTATAGTGACCACTGGTCACAGATATGTAGTTGTAGCTTTGAGTAATGCAAGCTTCCAAAATCCAAAACACTTGACGTTTTTACTTTTTGGGTGTTAATTGATGGTGTCATTCTCTCCTCACTTGGTCAAAGCGTGGCCTTCCTCCTATGGGCTCCTTGCTTAGTTTGACAGCAGAACCTAAATCAAATTTACCATTAATTCCTAAATACTTGCAATGCAGTGTGTAAATGTAATGCAAGAATTAAGTGAGATTCTCATGTGTGTATTTTCCTTTATTGTTATTTGATGTTGCATCTGTGATTCATCGGCTTGTAGATGGTAGCAGCCAAAAAGCAGCAATGATGGACAGAGACAGAGGAATAAGTGGCAATAAAGGCCTCATAACTACACATCTACAATGTCCCAGTGTATATTTTCTAGTCTGAATGCTGTTTTCAATAAGGGAAGCACAGTGAATACTTGTCATTCATTAAACGTTTGGTGGTCAGAAGTTCACTCTTGACCTCAGGCAGGATATGTGTGACAGAATCATTTCACATACTACTGCACATAAGGCATCTTATTGATTTTTTCAGCAACTGAACTGTGTTGTTAGGTCAGAATGTGAAAGGGTGGAACAGCTTAAACAGTCCAGAAAGCTCCTTTTCCCCCAGCTTAATTGCTAAGTATTCACTAGTTGATAAAAGTGCCTGAATAGAGAAAAAGGAAAGAAATATATCTTCACTTAATTCACAAAACAAATGATGTAAGCAAATATTATAAAAAGCCATCAACATCAACAATAATCAAAACAAATGTAACTGTAAACTTTACATTACACAAAGATATATGTATGCACTCACAGGTAAAGGTATGTTATGTAATAATCCAGGGAGTTTTGAGCCCTCAGATAACTTTTACCAAATTCTCAGACTTAAAGTAGCTTGTTAGGGCTATGGTTTGTTCTCGGTCATCGTTAGGAAAGGCCATGTGGTGCAGACCCACGAAGCAGGAGAAGGCTTTATGAAGATGGCAAAGTGTTTTTAGGTGGATGTTTCCTCAGTTCATAATGTCATTCAGAAATGGCAGTTAGCAGAAAGCTCAAACCTTTGCATTCCGCTGTACATAGATACGTGTATAATAGAAATAGATATCACAGCATATTGTTGTAATAGATGTAATAGATACGTATGCTGATAATGTAGGTAGAATCTAATTTGCAGTATAAAATCATTGGTGATAGTATAGACCAACTGGCTGTCTTCCATCTGACCATGAATTTTGGCTGTTTCATTCATTCATTTATGATGTCCATCTGTTGTGGCTCTTTTCTCAGTTTTCACCTCCTACACTATGTTATTATCAGACCTGCAGTATGTAATGTGGTCTTCAGTAATTACTGAGCAGCACATTTGTCAGTAAATCTATTAAAGGGCTAGTCCTTTTTTTTTTCAAGTTTTGCGCTTGGTTAAAGTTGGAGGACATGCGACAGACTTTTTAAAAGAATGTTAAAAATCAAAGCAGCACAGGCAGAGATGTCCTGGCTAATTCTTAGCTTGGATCAAGCTCCAAACACCCTGGACTTCCCATAATACACCTCAAAAGTGTCTTTTCTTTGAACCCTCCCTGACTGGTAAAGACTCCTAATATAGTTGAAAGTTTATCACAATAAAATCTTTCATTTCACTCAATATTGATAATTGACCTAATGACCTATTTTAATAAAGACCAGGAGGAAGAAAACTAACCACTCAATTTTGAATTTAACCACCTCACCAGTTTAGTTGTATGATTAAAAAGTTATTTTCATTATTAGCTTTGAGAGTGTACGGACTTGTAAATTGCATGCCTAGTGTTAATTGATTGTTCTTTTCTAATTGACTTTGAAAATATTCGTGTTATTATTGGTGCTAATACAACCCAAGAAACTGTCTGTGGATGATTATGAAATGATTAAATGCCAGTGCTACTCACAAATAGCTGAATGCAAACAGTGACCAAAACATCATAGAGTCCCGTTGTTGAGGGAAGTGACTTTCACTACATTCGCCCTAAATCACAAAACTCCCATATTATCTGCCTACTCTTGCACAGCCAGACCACACTTCCACTCTTCGTTTAGCAGTGTGCTGACCCGTCCTTCTTTATTTACACTGTCCTCACTGTCTGCACTTATGTTTCTGTTGTTGTTGTGTCACATTGATGATGCAGCCGAACAACACGCCTGTTGTATGATTGACTGTTTGTGTATCACTCATTGCACGCTCCATTATGAAGGGATATGATAGGCTGTTTATGAGCCGGGGAGTATTCATTATGTGCATTCATGGCAGTCTGCAGTTAATGCACTTAAGTGAAACTATCAAACAATTTCCTTATTGCTTTTGATGAAGTGTCCTCTGCAAGCACATATTTTCACCCAGGCCTTGAGTAATGTTAGCTTGATTACTGAAGTGAGCCTCCACAAAACATCACTTCTAGAATGTTATTTTTAATGCGTGGGCACATTGGAACTGATTTGAATGAATTGTGTTTCTCCTTTGAATTGTACAAACTTGATTTTTTGAAAAAGTGATGGCTCTACAGTGAACTTTATTTACACATTGTGAAACAGTGGTTAAGTGTGTATGAGAGCCCCTAGACACACATCAGTGGCATAAAAGTGATAAACACATATTTTTATGTATTACCATACAAAATGGAGAAGTACAAAAAGTTATCATATGATGCCATGTTCAGTCTGAGTATAGTAGTCTTCATTTCTCCTGCGCCCCACAGAGGAAGGTAAAAGGTCGAGAATTGTTGAAGGACGGTGCAACACTGCAGCACATAAAATGATGAAAGAGCTCAGACGTGGTTCAGCCCTGGTCTTGGTTTAAAAATACAACCTTTATTTCTCAACCAACAACAAATCAATTCTGAAACCAACACAGCAACAATGTAGGTTAAAGTCGAGGTAACCTGATTCTACGATGTGTGTTTAGTCTCAGACAGGAACTTGTCAGCAGAAGTAGTCCGGAGCTGTGCTTTTACTCTAGTCAAGGTGAGATGTGTATATAATTCTCAGTGATAATGAAAGACAAATCTGGCTTCAAACCTACTCTTACACTGGTTAAAAACATGTCTCAACCAAGTGCATATATTTTAATGGCAGAATACCAATACATCTAAGTCTTCTCTATTTAACACTTCTTATTTGAAAAGTTTTGCTACTAAAAATTGTAACCACACTCTCATACTCACTGAATTCTTAATAATTCTTTGATGCCACAAAAAGCTGTGAAAGCATCTAAACATCTGCCTGAGTTTCTCTCCAGGCCACCAACTTAAGGATGTCATGAACAGGCATTTCCACTATGTCCACACACCCACCCACTCTTGTGTTTGGCTTCAGTGAAAGCGAGTAGGCGGTGTAGTAAAGCTGCGGAGTTCACAGGGGGAAAAAAAGGAAACATTCTGGGAAACTCCCAGTTCATTTGAGTTTGGGCGCAGCGGCTCCAAATGGGAGGAATTTGCTTGTGCAGAAGACCATGACAGCTGCTGTTTGAAACAGTGGGATTTTCATTGTTTGTCTTTTTATCTCTTATCTACGATGTTGCTGTCATTTGTTGCATCATTGCTGAAGCCTTTGTACAACTTCCATTCCAAAAAAAGCAAAAATAAAACCAAATGCAATCATTTCCTTATCCTTTTATGCAATCAACAACAGTATATTTAATGTTTGACCTCGTCAGCTTTATTTTTTTTTTCTCTGGGCTAAAGAGGAAAAGGACCATCCAGATTGTTGCCAGTATAAAGTTTAAAAGCTATTATCTGTGATGGTATGGGTGTGTGTTATACCCATGACTTGGGTAACTTCTGTAGAGGCCCCATTAATCCCAGAGGTTTTGGAGCAACATTTGCTGTCATCCAGATGACATGTTTTTCAGGGACGTCCCTGCTTCAGCGTGGCTTTTTAGTAAAAGAGTCCACACCTGTCTTCTATTGACAATGTTTGCTGCATTATGAAGCACAAAATACAACAATATTGACTCTGCACCTTTTAACAGTTAGAGTCTATTTAAAGAATTTCACATTCAGAACTTCAACAATAAGTGTCCTCAGTTCCCAAATGCTCACTGAGTGAACAGAAAAGAGGATGTAACACAGCAGTAAACAGGCCCCAGTCCCAGGTCCTCTGGAATCTGTTGCGGGCCACTCATATTCAGACTGAGTGTATATTTACTAACAACTATTATCAATTATCAGTTTGAACATTCAACATCTTGTCTTTGTATTAGATTTAAACAAACATATGTGGAAAAAGGTTTGCAAATCGTTGCATTCTTTTTTTTGGATTATTGTGTTTCACACAGTGTCCTAAACTTTTTGGAATCAGGGTTAACACAGCTTCACCAGCTGAAGCACTTCATTTATTGTTACCCTGAAATAATACTTTCTCTTCACTCTAGGACCTCTAGTCTTAGTTTTTTATCCCTCATATCTTTTTCACATATGAGACATGTGCATGATGATGCAAGTGACAAAAAGGTTGTAGAGAAAGTTTCTGATGTCACTACAGAAGTGTGAACTGTCAACTGTAGAAAGGATCATCACATGAAAGTCACAAGTGGAGGCAAACTGCCTCGTGCTAATTCAACCAGCACTTCCTTTCACTGCTGCTGCATTGCAAACCACAATGCTAGAATATAGAATGCTTATGCATATACAGTGTGTAGAGGGGTATTTATAGCACACTGTCTGATGTACATGTTGTGCTGTCCTCCACCGTCCTGTCCCTTTGTCCTGCACTGTACTGTATATTAGGACCCGATGCCCTTCTGCTTTGGGCCATGAATCTTTCAGTGTTTGTCATGGTTCATGTATCATTTTACTACAAATTACAAACATTTAAATGTCACTCAAGGCCATGATGTATTTTAGATTTGAAATGTTTCTTGTCTTCCTGACAGCGTGTGTTCATGTCAATACAGAACAAAAGTCACTTGTACAAAGTTTGACATGTAATTTACCCCACAATTAATGGAGAAAATAATTGTCTGATTAAATGATCATGAAAATAATCTTTGCTTAAAACCCTGGTGTCAATGCTGAGATAACTTTGTAACTTTGACCAAATTAAAACACACATGATGTCCCTCTGAGTCTATTTAAAGCACATTGCAGAGAAACAGAGAAACCAAAGATAAACACATTCAAAAGCTTGACAATCTTCTACATGTTTTGGACAAAGGTCGCATTCCTAAACACTAAAAAGTGTTTCCTGTGTTGTTTCAGCTGTGTTGGGGTGGATGAAGATGACGCTCCAGATATTGACATATATCACTGTCCAAATTGTGAGAAGACCCATGGCAAATCCACATGTAAGTAGTTTCCTCAGGGGGAGGTGTACTGACCGTCTGAATTTCTCTTAACAAAGGAAAACACAACTGCCTTGGCCATGTGATAACTGCACTCCTCGCTCTAAAATTGTCAAAACAGATCAGACTGTGTTGGAAATTTTTATGGAAAACAAAATTGTATCTCTGAATGTAGAATTACATTTTCTGCTCAAGTCATTTTCTGTGGTGTGGTACTACATTCTTGATGTTTGTGTTTTTCATGTTTTGTTTTTTGTTCCTCAGTGAAAAAGAAAAAGAACTGGAGCAAACATGACACGGGGCAAAGCACAGATATCAAAGCTGTTCAGAACGGCAGTCAGGTTTTCATAAAGGAGCTTCGTAGTAGGACGTTTCCAAGGTAAATCATTTTAGACACATTTTTTCTAGTTATTGAACCGTGCAACTGTCAACATCACAAACTGGATAATAATGTCAGATGAAGTGGTGACAATCAAACCTCCAACACTCTAATAAGAAATCACATGTAATGAATTTGATTATAATGAAATTAAATGATTCCTCATATTGATCAGGCCTCTTGAAATGCCATTAGGCACTCAGCATTATTATCCTCCTGTCAATATTATTCCTCACTTTATTTGTACTGCCACTAGAGGGCACTGTCTTACTACTTTTTAAGATCTGCCTTCAGCTACATTTATGTGTTACAGGCATAGTTATCAGATCTATCTGTCAAATTTAACTTCTTCAGTTTGTGAAAAGCTTTTGAAATGTTTCAACACACATTTGACACCTTTACTCATGCTGGTTGTGTGTGGCTCCCAGTGCTGATGATGTAGTGGTGAAGCTAAGTGGCAGTCAGCTGACCATGGATTACCTGGAGGAGAATGGCTTCAACGAGCCAATCCTGGCTCAGAAGAAAGAAGGCCTGGGCATGTCCATGCCCGCCCCCACCTTCTACATCAGTGATGTGGAGAACTATGTTGGTAAGGAACTCAGTGACTGTAGTGTCACTACTCATGCTGTTACTTCGAATAGTGCTGGTGTACCACCACCACTGCTATTGATAAGAATAAATGTGGTATAAGTGTAGTACTGCTTAACCAATACTGTCACTACTCCTAATAGTACCTACTTATGTCAGTACTAATAATACTATTATTACTGTTAAAACTATTAATACTGTCTGTTATTCTATGATTACTATCATAATTATCACTGCAACTACAGCTAGTGCTGTTATTGATACTGTTACTGCTATAAGTACTACTACAACTACTGTTGCTAATGTTACCAGAACCATTACTGCAATGATCACCACTTATACTTTACTGTTCTCATACTACAACTGATCTACTGTAGTACTGTCTCTGTTAATTCGATCACTACAACTACTATTATTGCTGTATTCACAGTTTTATTTGCTGTAATAATAGTACACTTTTTAAAATTACTTTGCTACTATTCCAGTACAACTGTTACTTCTATAAATACACAACTACTCTACTAGTATATTACTGTACTGTAGATTATTTTGGGCATTGCCTTACAATTAGTTCATGAGCAATAGAACTGAGATCAAAAACTGAAGACGTTACATATTTTGCAGTTTGCGCACATCCATTAATTAATACAGACTAATATATGTGTTTAAGTTGGTGACCTGCAATGCATTTCATTCCCTCCTTTAGAACAATCACAACCTAAATAATGTACCGTTCCATTTGCTTTTCAATAGGGGGCGCATCTGTTCTTTATTTTCCCAGTGCATTGGAGCTCAGTGATGAGATCACTTGTTACATATCAACAGTATACTGTTCCAGACATATTTTGTAAACCGGTTTCCTGTTTAAAGAAAATGTTTACTTTGTAGGCGGTTAGTTTTTCTTCAGCTTGTTTTATCGTGTCTTCTGTGTCCTCTGTTATTGTCTCAGGTCCTGATGTCGGCGTGGACGTCGTTGACGTCACCAAACAGACTGACAGCAAGATGAAGCTCAAAGAGTTTGTCGACTATTACTACAGCACAAACAGAAAGAAAGTGTTAAATGTCATCAACCTGGAGTTCTCTGACACACGGTAAACACTCTATATCTGACATAAAAGGTTGAAATGAAGACTAAAATGTGGAATTGGCTCATAAAAATGTCAGTCTGGAAAACACCTGGTGCTAATTTTGTGTGTGTTTTTCTGGGACAGGATGAACAGTATAGTGGAGAGTCCACAGATTGTACGGCGGTTGTCTTGGGTAGAGAACTACTGGCCTGATGACGCTCTGCTCGGGAAGCCAAAAGTCACCAAATACTGTCTCATATGTGTCAAAGACAGCTACACAGACTTCCACATTGAGTGTGGTGGCGCCTCCGTCTGGTACCACGTCCTAAAGGTCTGTCACACTCATTGTTAAAACAGTGTGTTGAGTCAGACATGGCCTTGTAATAAAATAGATATGAGACAGGCAGTGTCAGTGTCATCTGCCTCTAAAATGATAAGAAGTCAGTTTTTTCTGCACTGATCTTCTTTTTGTTCTAATTTAATTTTTTTTAAAAAGCCTTCAAGAGCAAGTGTGGAATACATTAAACTCTAGCTCTCATATGATGATGATGCCAGGAAGTGTGATTGTGTTTGTGTTTGCAGGGAGAAAAGATCTTCTTCCTCATCAAGCCCACCTCTGCCAACCTGTCCCTGTACGAGCGCTGGAGATCATCGTCCAATCACAGCGAAATGTTCTTTGCCGACCAGGTGGACAAGTGTTACAAATGTACTCTGAAGCAAGGGCAGACTCTATTCATCCCATCAGGTCAGAGCTGCACTCCGGTCATGAATACAGCTGAACATGGTTTAGAGGAAGGCTAAATAATATAAATGATACTGTTTCGTTTGTGAGGGAGAACTTTGTCAAATTATAGCATTATGTCGAAAAATGTATTCAAATAACTGCAAACCTGCCAGACTTAAGCTGTGTTCGTCATAACAAACACTTGCATTGTTTAGACCTACAGAACTTTATTTGAAATTCTAATGGAGATTCCAGAGAGCACATGTGTATGAAATGATGGAGGAAACAGAACATTTCCAATTACTAAATTCTCAGTTGTGTTAATTGATCAATCATTGAATAATTTTTTAAAGTGAAAATGCTAACATACTCTGGTTTCAGCTTCTTTTTTGTGTCACTGTAAAATTAATATCTTTAAGTTCTAGACTTTAATTTAAAGACCCAATTTTTGACTGGAAATACTTTAACTTTAAATCTGTTAAATTAGAGTGAAATAAAATATTTTAGAGATGTTAACAAAAACACACAATTTGTAGATGCTGTGTTTTGTTTTGTCCTCATTGATAATTAAAAGAAATATTAATAGCATGCATTGTTTAATTTATTTTGTTCTTTTTGGAGTTATGGAATTGTTCATTAGCCAATGGAAATATGCAAAAATCACAATCTATCACGTCAAATTTACCTTTATATTGTATGTTGTGAAAAATGAATTGAGAATATGGGTTTAGTTAAAAAAAAACAATGCAGCAATATCATATAAAAAACAGTATTGCCATCAATTGATTTCCAGCATTGTCCCATGGCCCCATACACCCAAGTCTATAGGTATTAAAGGGAAAGCTACCACAGTATAAATTGTATGGAATTTCTGCCTATACACAAATTGATATCGTCTCACAGCTTTGTATTGCCATTGAACATTATGATGTGTTACGCATGATTATATCGATTCTTTTTTGTGGTGTTTTGTACGCCCTGGTCACATGTGGTCTGTAGTAAAAAAATGAGAAAAGGAAATCTTAAATAATCGTAATAATAGTTTGTATAAAAAAGAGGTAAATAGTTGATAACAGTTTAAAATAATGTAGTGAATAAGGGAATTATAACTAAATAGTAAATTGCAACAACTAATCATAATGATTTTTCTTTTATCTTTCATTAGAAATAATAAATGAATGAATGAATATTTATTATTTACAACCACTGAATGCTTTTTTCCCTCAGGTTGGATCAATGCAATACTGACTCCAGTTGACTGCCTGGCGTTCTCTGGACACTTTGTCCACAACCTGAGCGTGGAGATGCAGATGAGGTTTGGACTCTCTTCTTATTACTCACATTCATTCTTTCTGCTGCCTTGTTGTTGTTTGTTTTTGTGTTTTAATTGCTGCGATCTGCTCCTGCAGACAGTCATGTCCTAATTTGGGGGGATTTAGTGTGACTTGAAGACATTGCGTATTGGACCTTGGCTGATCTTACACAGTAGTTTCCACTGGGTCCTCATTTAGGACTTGTTTTGAGCTCCAAAAATTCCTTCTGTTTATGAGTTCTCCACATTTGGAAATACCTTATGAACTTCATAGTTTGTTGCAACAAACCTGTTGGTAATGCACGACGCTGTTTAGCTGACACATCTCGGTTTATTCTCCTCAGAGCGTATGAAATCGAGAAGCGGCTAAAGGTCAAAACTCTCACCCCCTTCCCCAACTTCGAGACGGCGTGCTGGTATGTGGGACGACATCTCCTCGAGCGATTCAAAGGTAAACTCTTAAATCAGTTTGATGTATTTATAGGTTCAATTTTTTTCTCTAATATGTCGTATTGCAATCTAAACTTACATCCTCATTTAACTCACCATTTCTCCACAAGAACGCATGAGAGCAGAAAACACAAACACTGTCAAAAATGCCTTTTTCCAAACCTCACGTTCACCGTATGGCTGCGTGTCTGCTGCACAGATGAGGAGCTGGATGCTCGAATATTATTTCAGTCATTGAATCAGTAAATCGCAGAGTTCACAGATGATTAGCTTCAAAAGGTTTGGCCCAGCTAGAATCACTTGCTCCATTACAAGCTTGTGTTTAAACTCCTCTCAGCTGGCTTCGGCCAATTGTTTATGTTTCCACCATTTTCTATGTATGTGTGTATTGTGTGTGGTGCGCACTACTTCTAACCCACAAGGCCTTGCCATTAATATACCATTATTCTTTTTAACTTCAAGGTCAGCTCTTTCAGTGCAGGAAAAAGACTCACTTCACTGCTGCTGCTATTTTGCCTTGATGTTATTAATAATTTCCTGTTTTGGTTGTAAATCCACTTGAGTTGGATAGAACCACTTAGATATGCAGAGGGTGCTTTTCTGCCATTACACTGAAATTAAACAGGAATCCACAGTAAAGCTGAATATGCACAATTTCGCAATAAGTCAGGGCTATATTTGTTTAATCTAGACCGGTGATCCTTTGCCAAAAGTTAGAATTAAAATAGTACTAGTCAAGTTAAGCATGTCATCAGGCAAGAGAGACAAGAGGCAATAAAACCTGGTTGAGATTATTGCAGATATATTGGTATCTGCAAACATGGTGGCTAACAAATAAACAATTTCAGTACGGAAAGACATATTTATTTATGTATAAGTACTATTTGTCAAAAAGAGAGTGACAGTTTATTTTTCCTACTGTAAAATTTCTTTAAATACAATTCTTAAACAGTCTTTATAAGAAATCTTCATCAATCATTCAAATATGCCTATGTCATATGTTTATGTTTAAAAAATAAATATTTGTGGATATATTGTTATATATGTATAATAGTTTGCTCATTTTAACATTTAAACTGCAAATTCTGTTTTCTTTTACTGACTTTTCATATAAACGCTCAGGGCTAATCTTCGACAAGAATCTCAAAGCTTATAATGACAGGGGACGCTGGAGCATATTCATGAAAGTTATTGTAGTTTCTAAGGTCCAAATATGTACGTACATCGGACGTGCCACAGATACAGGGGACAAATAAATACAGAGAGGTCAGGAGGTCAGCGTATTTCTGCTTTTCCCACAGTTTCAGGCAGTCTTTGGTTTCCATTCATTTTTGTATTGCACAAAAAAAGGTCACTTTCTCAAATTGTCTAATACACCAGGCTGAACAGGACCACATTATCATCATATTGTAAGGCAGTATGAGTGCAGGTAAAGATAAAATGTCTGCACTGCTTACCTCAAGTACCTCACCTTAAGTTTGACATAAACCATTCAGAACCACTTATCAGTTTGAACTTGAAATATCTTGTCTTTGTAGTGTATTCGTTTGAATGTTGGTGGAAAAGGATATGCACTGTGTGGCCCTCTAAATACGTTGTATTTCACTGCACACCATGGGTCCAGCCACATACTGTAAACACAGTAGTTACATTCAACATTTTAATGATTTAGCTGATGCATGGTGATCCAACGTGAGTGAGCAGGAGATGTTGAACTTTTAACATGTAACTCAGCTGTTCCGGGGTTCAGCCCTGGTTCATTTTGGTAAGAAGACAGTTTGTCTAAACACAATCACTCTGTTGACAGAATTCCTCTTCTGTTCACTGATGAGTGCAATGGCTTCACATTGTGTCTCTTCATAACATTACAGAGCAGACAAGTGTCAGCTCATCTGTTTTTGTGTTTGTGAGAGGTTTACTCAGTTACATCTTATAAATGTCTGTTGCAAGTGCATGTTTAAAAGTCATGATTCATTTAAAGAAAACATTTGCATTTTTTTTTCCTGCAGGTTTACATAAAGCAAATAAGCAACCAGCCCCATACCTGATACATGGTGCCAAAATCATCAATGGAGCCTTCAGAGCTTGGACTAAAAAACAGGTATGGACACCTAAGTGTATGTGTGACAGTCGTCCATGTGAGATTGTGTGAAAATGAATGACCGTCTTGTTTGTTTTCCTCATGACAGGCCCTCTTGGAACATGAAGATGAGCTTCCAGAGAACATGAAACCATCACAGCTCATTAAGGATCTTGCAAAAGAGATCAGACTGTCAGAGGTATCTTGGCTTTAATTCTGACATTTGCGTTTGCACATATAGCTCATCTGTGTAATGTGTGGAAAGGCTGAGGACAGCAGCGCATGTGCAAATATGGCTGTAAAAATTGCTTAGTTCTCCTCTTTGGTGGGAAGAAAGTAGGGTTCCTGTGTCCAACCAAATACTCTCGATTTTTAGTTGGTTTCAAATGAGGCTTAACATTTACACAATTTCTCTTCACTGCCCCTCAATATGAAAAATAAAATTAGACCAACATTGCATCTTCGTATAACAAAGGCAGACAGTGAGGCAGATTCACTAGGTTTCAGTGTGTGGGATGGTCACAGGTCACCAAGCTGGAGGTGGTGGTGCTGTGTTGCGCAGGGATGCAGACAAGTAATGGAAGAAAAAGCTGGACCACAAATGAGACGTTTCAGGCGGGTCGGGACCAGTGTTTTCTGTAGGACAGAGTCATTCTCTTTGGCGTAATTTTGGGCTTTGTAACTTTTCAGATGTGCACAAAAGCTATTTTACAGACTAAAAGAAAGGGGAAACCCCTCAAAAGTATAGTATAACCTTTTTAATGTTAACTTCTCCAGCAGTAACATCATCTGCACCTTCCCTAACATCAACTAGACTAGCCTTTATTCATCCCTCAGTGGGGAAATTTGAAATTTACAACATGGTTTAGTATTTCTTTCACACCAAAAACACTACAAAAAACAATATTCAGCTGTCACACCTTAAAGCCCTGAACAGAAAACACCAAACTTAAATTGGGAAAATAGAGAAAATAAGGTCATTTTGTGACATAGACCAAATCTTTTATAATAATGTCTTCTGTAATTATCAAAATTGTCCAATGTTTTTTTTATCTACTTACTGATCAGTTAACTAATCATTTCAACCCCTTTCAGTTGGGTTTAATTGCAGATTGAATTTGATTTATTGCTCACTTAACGATTTCCTACTTTTACTAGAATGCAACAAAAGCCATTAAGAGTGAGCCCAACATTAAAGTACCAGTGGAGGAACCACCATCCACTCACTCTGAGCCTGAAGAGCCCGTTTCCCCGGCCCACGTCCCCTCACCCAGCAGAGAGAAGGCCAGAAAGAAAGCTTCCAAACCCCCCAAACCTCCCAAGCCTCCCAAACCCCCAAAGATGCCCAAGGCCCCCAAGCCTCCAAAGGTGCCGAAGATCAAGGAAGGAGGAAAGAAGAAAGCGAAGAAAGCAAAAGAATCGTCACCGCCTCCTAAACCCTCCAGCTTCGCAGCTCTTGAGTCCCATGCAAAAGACATCTTGAGTAAAATGGACCAGCCAAAAAAGACAAAGGTGAGCAGATGGTAATATTGGGTAAATTTTAAAGTGAAAAATTGTTCTTATTTTGAAGAATGGTTATTTGTATTCTTACTTTTTTTGTTTCATTTGAGCCATTTTGCATCTCTGCTTGGAAAATGTAACCATATATGCAGGATGGCAAAAGTATCCATACTTACTTTTGGATATATGTATTTTTTTGTTTAAACTTTTTTCAAACGCATCCATTTTGCAGGCTGTTAAGAATGTCCTGAGTATGTCAGAGAAGGAAATGTCAAAGCAGAACAACTTGGAGAAGTTTGAAATCAGAGAGCAGAATAAGAACAAGACTGAGGCAAAATGGAAGTATAAGGTAAGAATATTTCAGCTGACAAGTTTTGTCATGATTTAAACTTGTGGCCTGTAACAAACAGGCCAAAGCAAATAATATCACAATCCTTTAAAAGTCAAAATAAACGAAGGCTTCCTGTGTCCTTTAGAAAAGAAGACTCAAGCAGTTGTGAAGGTTACAAGCTGAGCAGCTGAACAGAAAAAAAAATGTAGGATCATCCAAAAGTGATTTGCACACTTCACTTCAAAGCAATCAGCAAAAATAATGATGTGGCCTAAGTCGCACATTTGAGGCCTGCAGCTCATCAGAGCTGCACCAGAAACATCCACCCTCCCACAGTTTACCTAATGGAATTACTCCACATCCACATCCACTGTGTTCCATCTAAGTATTTACATATGCTCTCATCTTTTACAAAAAAAACTTTGTTGTATTATTATTGCTGAACAACAGGGGGAGGCTTTTTTGGAGCAAAAGTGTAATTTTGTTGAGCGGAAGACATTCAAGGGCTTTAGTTTCATGGAAAATTCAATGCCAAACTGCTGTGGAATGTTTGCAGGCCCTCCAAGGATCTTCGACCAACTGCTACTTCACATCAGGCCAAACATTTGCAGATGGGGTAGAGACCCTGTTAGATGTTTACCAAGGTCAATGGAGACCACGTCTTCACTTGTGATCACTATTGATTCATGTAAAAACTCACAGCTCCTCTGTGTTGTGCACGGAGGAGCTATGACCGTCAGGCCCATACTGCATGTTACTGTCAATTAAAAAAGATAACATCAGACAATGTGAAATGGCAGTTTCAGGTTACACCACGTCATCACATGCCTTTAATTTAGAAGTCAAAATTGGTGAGGAGTGAATATTTGAAAATGTATATTCTTGGATTTCAGTTAATTACATAGTCAGCTCAGTGGTGATTTTTATGGCAGCCGTTTTACATTCCTCTTAGAAGATTTGGTTAGTTTAAATTGGGTCAGAAAATGTCACAACAGAGTAAGATCTGCTGAGATTAACATCATTATGATTTCAGTCTTTTAAATAGTATTTTTTTAAATATCAAATTACTCCATTCCACTATTTAACAAAATAGTAACTGTGTTGTGTGTCTTAAAAAAGTTGTATTTAGACTAAGTGCTGATAATATGTTTTTTAGTTTCAGCCATTTCACTTTGGAGTTGAATAACAGATGTTAAAATCCAAGCAAAGTGGCCACGGTGTGTCAACCTGATATGTTACATTTGAAAACTTGTGCGCTTGGATTTCAGTTAATTGCAGCGGCCATTTGATGACAGCTGCAGTATTTTTCCGTATTCCTTGCAAGGAGTCAGCACATTCAAACAGAAGGAAACTGTATCATCCTGATTATTTATTATGATGTAATTCAGATAAATTCTGGAGCTACTGTTGGTTGGCAAAAGAGGCTTTAAGAAAAAGATCATTTTATTCATTTAGAGCAAAAAAAAACAATTTTTATGAAGGAGGTAGTGACTCTTAACACAAATAGATGCAGAGTTCTTAAATAAAGTAGATAATAGTTAAGATATATTCAAACAGAGTATATGAACAGAGCCTGAAAATTTTTAGGTTTTGTAGCCATTAACAATATCTGATCCTCTGTTTGTTTTGCAGACTTTTGATAATGGTTCTCTAAATGTGTAAGAAAAATTATAATAATTATTAAATTGCTGTGAGCCAGATATGTTCTGAGCATAGACTGTATAAAACAGCTGGACATTTTATGGCGTTTTATTTCATGAGTAGGACATTTTAGTTACTGTCTCTGGAAATTAAATTAGTATTAATGACAACTATAAAAGGCAACAGCGGAACAAGCTGTAAACATATTATCACCTTACACATCCTGCAGAGGCAGAGAAACATTAGCACCTGCTGTATTTGGAGTCACATTTGACAAATTCTGTATTCACACTTCTGTCAGCTCTGTCTTGATCTCCATCAATGCTTGAGAAAAATACCTGCCTCCTGTATTCTCCAGCTAGTCTCTGACGTTGTCTGTCTGCTGTTTGGTACTACTCAGAATGAGTTAGAACTATTTTGCTAAAAATAGATTTCACTTTCTGCGGCTGGAGATTGACAAGAGCAGAGTTTGAGGACTTTAAAAACCAAAACAAAGAGCTAAAAGAGCATTTTAGGCTCCGAAAAGCAAATGGGGAATTGCAGAGCTGGATTAGAATTCTCTGTGGTTCATCCCCTTTTACATTACGCTTTGTATACAAAAATACTGATCAAATAAAATGCTGATATTAGTATATCCTTGATAAGCTCATACCAGCCAGTATCATCCTGATCAATATGTCTGTCATTTAACATCATGGTAATTTAATTTGCTTATATGTCCTTTTTAACTTTACAGAACAGTAAACCCGATTCCCTGCTGAAAATGGAAGAAGAGTGCAAATTCGACAGAACACCGCTCTCGGGCAATAAAGACAAATTCAGCTTTACCATGTCTCACAAGAAAATGCTTGGGTATGTATGGAATGGCTGTGATTGCCATATAAATGTTTCATGAAAGGCCTTTTCGAGAGGAGAGCATGTTAACCTTCTCATGTGGTATATTATGATGATTACAGAGCTATGTGGCTATCAGCACCGTATCCATTAGAGCTAATTCAAGGACTTCTCACTGTGAGTGCCTGGTTGAGCCTTGTATCACTCCCTTATTGTCCTGCGGTTTCCTTTTCAGCTCCAAGATGCTGAAACCTCAGACCAACTCAAGTGTTTTTGGATCATTACAAAACCTAAAAGAGGACAAAACCAAGCCAGTGAGAGACGAGTATGAGTATGTCTCAGATGAGGGGGAGCTGAAGATTGACGAATTCCCCATCAGGCGGAAAAAGAACACCGTTAAGAGAGATCAGTCCTGTGAGTATTTGGGACTTATTTCGTGTAGTGTTTCAGTTTATTTAAACTATCATCTAGGGCTGGGTATCAAACCTTAACACTTTCTGAGTCTCAGCTTAAATGTGTCCATAGCATTGAGTGTCCAAATGTGTTGGCCAGATTATTATTTTTACTTATATTTTGATCTAATATTTCCTGGTCTAAATCAGAGAACTTATTTAACTTAAGTGTATATTTTATTTCGGTAAAGTTCTTTTTTAATACTGCTGCATTAAGCAGTTTGGCATATTTGGGTACATGAAATGGTTTGAAAACTAGCCTAGTTCCAGAGCTGTGAATCCTCTGAATCACATCTCTGATTTGTTCAGGGATTTAAAGAGGTCTGCTGTCGTACTTATTGACCACTGATTTCCCTGGTTGGAAAGATAGTTGTTGCTTTATAGGTGATATTATGGTTTAGATACTATCCTCCCACATACAGTAACTAGATAGCTACAGACATGAAAAGTACTAACAGGAAAATGGCCACAACAATGGCCAATGAGACTTAGAGAAGTAACAACTCTTAAATCAATCATCATGAAAAATAGCTCCTAGCATTAGCTACCACAACTTATGTATTGTTTGAAAATGCAGCTGGCAGTAGAGAGGGACTGGGTTAGCACAAAACCAAGTAACCCACAGATTAAATAGAATGAAATGAAAATGGAATGGCACGTCTGTCTAATTTTCAGGCTGGGTTAGGACGTGTTTAAATTGATCACTAATTGAAGTTTTCAGTGTATTGTATTGGCACTGAACATACAAATCGACACTCAGTCCAACTATCTATCAATTTATGAAACAATGAGTAGATGTGTTTTAACTGTTGTTCAATGATGAATTCATTTGTTTCCCAGTTTTGTCAGACATCAGAGAACCCATTCAGCCAGCCAAGAAACCAAAGTTCCAACCCTTTGTGACCAAGGTACGTATCACATGACTCTCAGATGACATCACCTTTCACTGATTGTGATGCTAAGTAGCTAATGCTAACACTGGACTCGCACAGTCAGCATCTCCCCCGGGAGCTCTAATACATTTCATCTGAAATCATTTAAAAAACAATCTTGTTCCAGGGGATTTGATGCACGAGATCATGCTGCAATGCTCCTTTAAAGTTCAGATGTTTAAAATCAGATGTTTGAAAAAAAAGGAATGTAAAACAATTTATCCTGGGTAAATCAGAAGAAGAAGCTCCCTAAGCTGTGGACCACCACACACTGATGAGGGAAATAGCTCTGGCATGAAGGCAGGAAGAGGAAGAAACCGACTTATACCAGATGCAATTGTGTTTACTGATAAGAGGCCAATGGAAACCATGTCAGAAGTCTCATAGTTAACTTCAGTCAGATCCGAGGCTAGATTACTAAATGGGTAAAGCAGGCAGTTGCCTCTGGGGTCAGAAGCCCCAGATTTATTTTGTGTCTCTGTGGTAATTTTATTAAATGCAAATTAGTTTGGGAATATCAAGTGAAATGACCAAGACCCTGTGGCAGGACTGTGTTATTACTTGTTTTGTCTACATATGTCAAAAAAATTACATGCTGCCTATTTCTAAATAAATTTGTGTTAAGCTAAATAACCACAAAGAGGGAGTCGGAAGGGATGCACAGCTCATTTTCCTCTACTGTCTCGTAGTGGGTTATTTTGCATAATAGATAATGAAACTGTGGGAAAACAGTCAATAGAAATAAAAAGTTAATACATGGGGCCCTAAATCCAAAGAAAACACAGAACAAGAAAACAATTTTGAAGCAACACCATATTCCTGTTGCTGTGTCTTTCATCCCTCTTTCCTTCTGTTCACTCAGAATGTCGACTCCTCAGATGAAGAAACTCTGCACATAGACACAGAGGCCAAACCTGAGGTCAAAAGTCGCAACTCTAAGGTCAAGAAAAAGGGCGGCAGCGCTGCAGGGATCCTTGACCTGCTGCAGGCGAGCAAGCAAGTGGGTGGGATTGACTACAGCACCAACAGGTAGACTGATGTCCTCTGATGTCATTACTTTCTGCTTCTTCACTCTGTTTCCTTCAACACCAATGGAACGTTTACATCTAAACACACTTGGGTTACAGTACATGCACACCATTACTCTCTAAATGGCTCCCCCTGGACCTCTTTTTCCTTTCAGTAAATTAATTTTAGGGCTCACACTCCTTAATGGTGCAAGCCACTGACAAACAAATGGCCCACTCAGCGGCGATATAATTGGATGAAAAAGCCGAATTTTATAACTTCATTTGGAGCTGAAAAAACAACTAGTGACTGGAGTAACAATTTACGCAGATCCTGTCAGCGGTGTGTGTTAAATCAATGTTTGTTTCATCCTGCCTTAATCTACCAAATGCTGCGTGGCTCCAGGCTCTTCCCTTTGCCTTTTGCTGTTTGTTGTTTTGTGCAGCTCTTGATGGTCTATTTCCACCACATTGAAAGCTACAAATGAGCAATGAAAGAAAGAAAGAAAACATGGCTGAAATATGTTAAATTATCAAATTGTTTAGGTGCTTTGAAGAGGGAGCTGTGTGGGGAAGTGAACACGGCTCATTATAGCAGCGTATGATAATCACTTTGCCCATTGTTGCAGCTCAGCAGCTAATGGCCTAATAGATGTATATATATAACGGCAGACAGCGAGATATATATTTTCATAACTGCTTCTTAAAGTAATCAGAGGTCCGTGGGGAATATTTAGTTTTGACAATTTTACTTTGCTCTTCCAGATTCGGTGCGATTTTTAATATTTTGCAGGTGTCAAATGATAATGATGCTTAATAGCGCAACTGGTGACATTTACATCGACTTCCAAGCCTTTTTCAATTATTATCTCTCAGTCACTCTTCACCTCTGCCAGCGTGTTGACTGCTGTGTAATGGCTGTGTTGTTGTGTATTTTTTATTGACGTACTTACAGTCAGCCACCTGCATCTCCCAGCACACAGGAGGCCATTCAGGGCATGCTGTCCATGGCCAACCTGTCGTCTTCAGACAGCTTGCCGCAGCCGTGGAGCAACAGCCAGTCCAAAAACAATAGCCAGTCAAAGAGCAACTCGCACAGTACGCAGGCCGGCAAGAAGGCCGGCGGAGGGGCCGGCGGCGGCAGCAACGACAGCAAGCGGCCCACCAAACGGCTCCCAAAGAAACCCAGGAAAAGCAGCAGTATTGAGAGTCTGGACTACGATGACGACCAGGATCACATGGACGCGTGTTTCAAGGACTCCGATTATGGTAAGCGCCAAAAGTCGACTCATTTCCCTTGTTCCTGTTTTTTTTTTTTAATAACACTCCAGATGACTGGAGCTCACCAAGGTCAGCTCAGTGTTCCAGGGTTATTTTTCAGCAAACGAATGAGAAAATAATTATCTTTCATGCCTGACTCTTGCTGCTAACAGGCGCTGTTAGAAGCAGATTGACCTTTGATGGATCAACATGTGGGTCCTTAATTCAAAATTTGGCCTGGAATTTTTCATTAGGAGTAGATGATAGGCTTTATATTTATTTCCATGTGTCCTCCTTTCCAAATCCGCCCTTTCGTGTTGCTCCAATTTGTGATTTTTTTCTTTGAACCATCTCCTTCGTGAACTCCATCCACACACAGCTGTTTGGACCCTCCCCGCTTGTTAATAAGCCATTAACACGAGTTATGAATTGTTATTTTACATGCTTTTTGAACTTCTAATTAGTGTCTTATTAGTTAATCGTGGCACGAACATTCTTGCTCTGAAGTTTTCGTGAAGCCTTTCTCACACACTGGCACTCTTTTCCTCTTTTGTAAACAGGCCATTTTTTATCTTGATCATCCAATTATCTGATATTAAAATGTCTCAATTGGAATTGCTGTGCTAGGAGCAGGCAGAGAGAAGGGAGCAGTCAACAGCTGTCTCACAGCTGTCCTGCACACTGTCAAAGGGAACTTCCTCCATTTCAGATGCACAGAAAGTAGAAATAAGTGCACTTAAGTCACAATCTATGCTTTACGTGTGTATTACTAATTGGTCAGTAAAGTGCAATTTTCTATAACCTCTCAATGAGACATGTAAGTAATCTGTTACATCTCTTCATTTTAGTTTACCCCTCGTTGGAGTCCGAAGAGGATAATCCTGTTTTCAAATCCAGATCGAAAAAACGGAAAAGCAGTGACGACACTCCCTACAGTCCAACAGGTAAATACTAATGAAAGTTGTGCACTTCACAATTTTATGAAGTGAACCCTTATGTTGTAATTCCTTATATCGATGTCATCACAGCCCGTGTAGGACCCTCAGTTCCCCGACAGGAGCGGCCGGCAAGAGATGGAGCTCGAGTGGCCTCCATAGAAACAGGATTGGCTGCAGCTGCAGCAAAGCTTTCTCATCAGGTATGTCATGACAATATCCTCACATAATAATATTAACTATTCCTGTAAAGATTGATCAAAAAAGAAAACTATGTATCTATAGGAGGAGCAGCAGAAAACCAAGAAGAAGAAGAAAAGCACCAAAAAGAAGGCAATAGTAATTGAGGAGCCCCCGAAAATCTCTCAGGACAGTAGCTCGCCGGAGCACAATCTGGACTCCCAAGATGGCAGCCTGACAGACCACGAATTCAACACTGGGACAGTGAAGTCGCCTGGAGGGCCACAGCCCATGGCGCCGGGGGTTTTTCTCAGCCAGAGGCGACCGTCCATGTCCTCTCCCAACAACAGCACCAACTCCACTAGCACCAACAGCAGCAGCGTGGCAAAGGGGGATCGAGTGGGGTCAGCAGACGCCAAAGGTCAGTCCTAATAAAAGTAGTGTTAGGCTGGTTTGACTGCTGCTTTTTTAGGTGAAAGAGCATTCACACCACTGCCATTAGGTAACCCGAGATCTGTTGGCTTTATGCCAGACCGCATCAAGTTTAAAGCCCTTATATGTACAATTTTTAGTCATACTCAAGGAAGGTTGACCCACCACTTTGGTCCAGACTGAAATATCTCGACAACTTTGAGATGGATTACCATTAGGTTTGGTAGACGTTTCCAATCACAGTTTAGTATTGAATTAACATTTACTTAAAAATTTATTGCAGTTCTTTCAACAAAGTTCTCATTTTCACAATAACCACAATAAAATTACACAGTTCTTTTCAGGAAACCTCTTGGAAATTTGTAGGAAATGACAAAGCACATTGCAAAGCACTACTGGAATGGAATGAGTAATTAGTAATTGTTAGCAGTAAACAATTTAGCTTGGCAGTTACTGCTGTTTACACATCAAAGTATATTAATCTTGTTAGTTACATATATGAACTGCAAATTTGTGTTGTGGTGTGTAAATGATTGGCGCTGCAGAAGCCTAGGCCACTCTTCAGATAAATGCAGTGTTATTTCCTCACTTTGTTTTCAAGGTTTTTAAGGTACTCTGAGCAAGCCTCTGATCAGGATTTCGAAGCTGAACTAAATGTGCGTGACCTGGACTGACCAGGTTGAGTTCACTATAGCTAAAGCATTGCCATGTACGTCTAACTTATTTTAGTTTAATGAACTTAGTTTAATGAAATTTGTTTTATAATAAAAATTGAAAGGACCTAAAACAATTCTGACTAATCTGTGAGGATTGTGGACCTCTACTGGCAACAGAGAGGAATTACAGCACAACGTATCATTATTAGATTTTAGCTCAAAGATAATTTGTGGGATTTTTGACCGGTGGCGTAACCATGGAACTATGTCTTTATGAGTGGCTCCCATAGGAGTACACAGGACGTGCAATACACATTCCTACCAGTAGTTTCATGCTAATCCACTGATGTACAGTTGGTGGCAGTAATGGGTCAAGAAACGCACCAATTCTGTTGCATGAAGGCAGGGAAGAATTCTCCTAGCTAGCAATCACGCAGGCATCTTTAAGTAGGTTTATGTTATTTTGTTAGGGAGTAAAGATTTTATCTATGAAAAAGTTTATGTCTAAGTTATTACTGCAGCGGGAGCACTAACGCTCCAGCTAAACATCCTCACTTATCTCCTGTCTTTTCTTGTTCTTTTCACAGCGAAGCGGCTAAAGAAAGGCATGGCAACAGCCAAACAGAGACTTGGAAAGATTTTAAAGATCCATCGAAATGGAAAGCTCCTCCTGTAGCATGCAGCAGACTGCTGTAGGACTGGGAATTCATGAGCTGGGTCCCATCCCAACCTCACCCCCTGTTCACTGATTAAAGCCAACAATGGGAAAAAAAGAAAATCATGCATTTTTCAATTTCTAAGAAGAACATCGCTCAAATAGGTTTTTGCCTCTACTTATACTTTATAACTTTCAGATATTAAAGTGTACAGAACCTACTATAAATATTTTTTAAGAGAACATGTCTCATTTTACTACAGCTGTCAGTTTATCAGGGGTTGCTAAAACATGAAGTAGAAGTACATTGCAGTCATTCCAAGATTTTTGAAAGTATCCCTTGCATGTATTCAGTTGCATGTGCGCTTAGGTCAGGGTTGGGGATTTTACACATTAATTCCTGCTATATGGATGCAGCTTATCATTGATGATCACACAGATGATCGACAGGTTGAACTGGAAAAATCAGCCCCTTTCTTCCTTCCAGGACGCGATTCTCCGTGTTTTACAGCGCACGGTTTTGATTGGAGTCAACTCTAGCATTTATGTCTTTATGTTAACACTTACTTTTGCAGAGCACTATCAGCGATGATATTTATTTATTTGTGTCGAGTCGTAGATAGGAAGTGGGACTTGGTGGAAGAACTGTAAAGCACAAAGTGTATCAAACAACAGCAGTGTCAGGATGTTTCTCACAGTTAAACATAGCTAACATAGGACTCAATGTAATGGAGCCCTGCTGAACAGGATTTGGTGTTTGGACATGAAAAACATAGGATTTGTGACACTACGTGGGACCTGTATCTAATGATAAGCCTCATCCATGTCAGGTCTACAGTTACATGGGGATACTTTCTCTCTTCTTTTGCTTTCACAGGCAGCACCGACAACCTATACTCATCTCTGCATTTTTACGGCTTCACACAGTACAGTATATAGAATGTAGCTTGTACATAGCCTTTTAAATTACAACTTTTTGTATCCTTTCCCCTTAAGGCTTAATTCTACATTTTTACCGGTTTTGCTAATTATGAATAAATGAATAAAAATATATATATATGGATATACAGTATAGTCCTAATTTTTGAACTTTTATTTTGTTTTTTGTTTTGTTTTGTTTTTGTAACGGCAGAGATTCATTTTTAACTTTTTTTTTCGTTAGATTTAAAGGTGTTGCCTGGAAAACAACTGAAGAAATAATACATTTTATTGTCATATGGCCTTACATACACAAAGCTAATTGTATTGTGATTCTGTTTGAACAAGAGACGAAGCTTTGAGGAAAAATTATATAAAAGGAAAAAAAAACCACTTAAAGTTTCTATGACCAGCCTCTTGTTCGAGTTCTAGTATCCTGAAGGGTTTCGGAATTATTTTACTAGCACCTTGTGAAGTGTTTATGTGTCAGTGATGTAATTTATTAATGTTTGTAGCTTTTTTATACTTGTACAATTCTTAAGAGTTTTTGTTTTTGAATATTTCATCAACTTGTGAAATTACCCTTAGCAGAAAATTTTTGTTTTTCCTTTTTTTTTTTTTTTTTGGATGTGTGTGTGTGTTTGGGGGGCATCACAGACATTTTACACACTAGAACCTATGTTAGCAAACTTTTTTTTTTTAATCTCCATCCTGTCTTCACTCAGTGTCAATGTTATCATGATATCATGGTCAACATTTCCAATGTGACATGTTATTATTATTATTATTATTGTTAATATTAAAATTATAAGCAACTGCGCCCACGCCTCCATCACACCGTTTTATTTTGGTCAGGACATTTTGAACACAGTTTAATGTGCTATACTCTATAG
The DNA here is from genome assembly GCA_037975185.1 of Centropyge bicolor. Taxonomy (NCBI): domain Eukaryota; kingdom Metazoa; phylum Chordata; class Actinopteri; family Pomacanthidae; genus Centropyge; species Centropyge bicolor. The sequence continues at coordinate 1,752,238 of JBBMOC010000063.1, read as the reverse complement.
CGGCAGTGTTTTAGTCACAGATGTAGACCGTGCGTCCACTTCTCAGATACAGTATGAGATGCGCTCCGATCAAACTCTTGTCAGTGGGACATATTTTCAGGTTTTTATTTGTACAATATGTGTGTTGCTTTGTTGTGGTTTATTTTTGTATGTCTGACCTATTAAATGCATCCACTGTGCCAGGACAGTGAATGATACCTGTTGTAGCTGTCTTCCCTTACTGTTACTTACAGTACTAGTAAGTATTTACAATCCTTTTTGACCTGAATCTATATTTTTCTGTATTTAGACGATTCTGTTTGAGATCATGGCTCACTTTTTTAAGACATCGAGAAATAGCAAATTCTGAGGAACAAACATATTGTTGTTGAATGATATGATTGTCAGCCTTGTTTACTTTTGCAATACAGTTACTGTGGAAAACCAACTTTGTAATGTGTTCCTCTCCCACTTGCAATGTGACGGCTTCTGTGGTGACGACTAAACATGTTTTTCCCGCTTCACATTGTCATGCTTTGTAGTTGCATCAAATCCAGCATCACACTGATCACAAACTGATCTGGCTTTGTTTTTGGAACAAAAAAAAAATCAGCCCGAGCTTTCAGCTTCTGGACTCAGTTTAGGGTCTCGCCTTTCTAGAGCTTTAGCAGCTGCTTTAGCCAAGTCATTAATTAGTAAGCCAAAGTCAACACCATTAAAAATGTATTAACATAAAAGTCCTTTCGAGCAGTCAGACTCTTCTTACTCGAGGATTCCCTTTCACCATCCTGAGCAGGTGTTGCAATGTCTAAATACAATGTACACATAATCCTGGATCTCAGGATCTGCTCAGTCAAGAAAAAAGCTACTCCCTCTGTTTACTGATACTGCCTCACAAGGCTTGATTTTGTTCTTAAATCTGTTGTCAGACAGCCAACATTAGTTTCAAGCTCTTAAGCAACAGCAAGCCTGCGCCACTAGATGGAGTCAAAAAATACATGTATATAACAACTGAAGCATGTTTTTCAACAAGCTTAATGTAACAATTTTTATGCAGACCACAAATACAGGATTCAGCTATTGAGGAACAAGATCTGCTTATTTAAACTGTTTTCGTTAAAGGTTTTACTATTCAACAAGCTTTTAATACACAATTTGATTCTGTTGAGAGTTTTGTTTTTTTCATCTCAATTACATCCAGATTTTATGAGCACAATCACAAAAAACAAAGGAAAACTAGTTTTGAAGAAGGGATGTGAACATCATTGGGGAGATTATAAGAAAATTAGTTACAGCACATTTAAACTCAGCGTCTCCAACAAAAATAAGTCAATTAACTCTTACTTTGTGTAATTAAGGACTGATTACATAAATAGGGAAGTTATGTGAAGCCTTCATACATTATGTGGCTTGTTTCCCATTGTTTTAAACCTGTCCTAATAACACATCTGGACACAATTGATTTCACAAAAATAAAACGCGTGATCTTCATGGGAATCTGCATTTCCCCACGTTGATGTTTTATTTAATTTCCCAATCAGATCTGTGTGTGTGAAGGAGATATGGAGGTGCGGTGAAGCTGTGCGGCTGTTAAAGGTCGTGACCCCGTTTCCACCCTGGTTAGCATCAAAGTGAGTTGTTATTGTTAGCTAATTGTTAACACAAGAACGTGAAGTGCTCCGGCATCAGCAAATGAAACAATCACATAATTTGTCCTCTCAGGATCATTTTCACACACTGACATGAAACAAAGTTCACACTTGGATGAAAGTTGGACAAAACCACTGCAGGCCCAGTTACATGGATTTACTATATTTTCAAAATTATTTGAGAGGAAGCTAAACTCCAGACTAAAGTGGGTCAAAATAACTTTAAAAAAAAATAAAATTTCTTTCATGCATGATATAGGCTGTACCAAAGATGTTTAACTGACATTTGAAAATGTGTATTTTGTTTATTTCCTACTATAGGCAGTTAGGCCTTCAGAGATTATTTGGATAAAAGGTGAGTTTAACATACAGAAGTAAACTTAAAATCAGGTTAGTGCAAACAAAAAAAAAACTTTTATGTATTTTCATTTCTTTTATCTTTATTTTGATCTATATTCCAATAGTTCAGGAAGAATATTTTGAACTCTTGAATAAAAAAATATAATGAGAATGGGAAAAAAAAGTGGATATTTAGAATATATACAAAAAAGTTAAATGGAATTTTATTAAAGAAGAAAAAAGATTTTTGGAGATTTTTGTGCAGGTGTTCAAAATACAGGAAATAAATAATTATAAATGTTGAAAAATGCACTACATATGTAATTTGCTTATCAAAAATGTGATCCCAGAGCTCTTTCTCCCCTCCTTCCTTGTTTCTTTGTCAGCTCTGCTGGTGCAGTTGGTCCCCGGGAAAGGGCAAGTGGGATCACAATTTAAATGTCAGTGTATTAAAAACAATGCCTGCAGAGTGTTACAGTCTAACTGCATTCATGGCCATGCTGCACTCGCTTAGTGATCACAGATGTGAATGGGCTGCCCTCAGTCGCTTTGAAAACCCTCCGGTCCTGTATGAGAGTCCCAAGTGGTCAAGAGAAACGTGCCATGTGAGAGATGTCTTAATTACGCAGGAATGTCAGGTTAAGCTTTGCCTTTGTGTGGCCGTGCAATGATGCAAGTTGCTAAAAGAATTTTTCTTTCTCCCCCTTTGCTGCTCTGCCTTCTATTCATCCCATTCTCCTGAGTTCAGAGCTGTCATTAGTAATAATGCGGGCGATTCCTGCGCCAACAGATTGGTAAAGCTATGGAGATCTGCAACTGTGTAGTAAGGCCCCAGAGCAATCTCCTCACAAAGAGTCTTGGGTTGCCTGTTTTTGTGGCCGTGATGAAAAGTGGCAGACTCGAAGCTTGTGTTTCTCTGCAGTTTGTTTGGAGCGGCTCCCCTCTGCGTGGATTAACTGCTCTGTCAGCCAACAGGAACTCCTCTGCTGATGTTTCACTGGGAACTCAAAAGTGCAGAGAGACATTTGGCTTCTGCTGACACACAAGCACACACACGCACACACAGGCACACTTTTTCCTGTGTGTTTTGGTTTGTTTCCCAAAAGGTATCAGTGAAATTACTCTTTAAAGGATGTGTAATATTTTTTGCCTGGTTATTATCGTGGTGCATATTTGCATGTGAGTCAGCAGGTCGGATTTCACTGTCACTTGTTCCTGGACAGGTGACTTGTACTGGGATCAAACTTTTTTCTTTTTTTTTTGCCAAAGGTTGCTGGTGCTCCAACAAGCATATAAAGGGTTCTTTTTTTTTTTTGAAAGTCTTGTATTTGAGGGCTTAAAGATCCTTCAGTAATGGAGAGAGAGGAAACTAAAACTTAAAAATCGTTGTCAAACAAAACACAATGTTGCCTCAGCGTAAAAATGAACGTCCGACAGCTTGAGAAGTGAAAGTAAACGCTGCCCAGTTTCAAGACAAACACAGAGGCTCTGTTTTATGGTGGCGTGTTTCCTTAACCTTTGGCAGGCCTGAAATTTTGGAACTGGAAAACAACACTTCATCGTTAATTTTTTACGCCCATCAAGGAAACGAGTGTCACGAGTGAAGCGAGAGCCCACCCAAATGAGAGTATTATTAATGTGAGCGTGATCGAGGCCTCCGAAGGTTGTTTCATTCGCTGACTGCAGGGACGACTGCAGCAGCAACGCAGATGGGATCTTTGATTAGTATATATTTCACTAGCACACCAAAGCTATTTATTAAAAGTTTAGACATACACCGAAGAATAAATAACAAGCATACTATCTATTTATTTAAAAGTTCATGTTAGAAATATTTTAAATCTCTTTTTTTTAAAACATAAAATTAGAGTAATTAAGTTTTATTCCCCACTCTCTGACATATCATCTGGTGAAGTCAAAACAACTAGAAGGGTTAAAGGGGATATGACGCCATTTACAGGCGACCAAATGAAACGCATTATTATCTTGAATAAAATGATGGATTCCTCTGGGTTTGAACTTTGTTGGACACATTTGGGATAATCTAGGACACAAGAAAATATGTGACATAGCTCTTGTCATGTTTAGACATTAATGCAGAAATGTTCTAAACACATTAGTTGGTTACACTCACTGTTTTCCTTTAACTCACTCTATATAAGTGGCCTGAATTAGCTATGGTATGTTACATATCTGTAGCAAACACCAGATACAGATAAAATATAATTAGCTGCAGTAGCTCATCTGAGTGAATAGGAGTTAATTTAGCATTTTATTTCAACATTGCTGACTTTGCAGCCATTTGGTTTGTTGACACTTCTTTTCACCAAGTCTAAAAGAAGGTTTTAGTAGCAGTCAAACGCCTGATATGTCTGACTGGGTAACTAACTAGGTGGTGGACATATATGTTGAACGATAAGAATTGAACATGGCATCATCCTTGGAAAGAGACAGCCAACTAGGCAGCAAGGGAACTTGCTTGTGAGATAGCCACAACTCGTGTGAGCTAAAGTCACGTATATTTCTATGGGAGCTATGTTAGTCCTGCTAGTTTAGTCCTGCTAGTTTAGAGTGGCAGTGGGAATGTCATCCTTTCACTCCCGTGTAATTTAAAATGCAGATTTACTAATATGCATATCTAAGAATTTAAAGATCATTTAAAGATTAATTTATTATATCTATTTCAGAATAATTATCAATATTACAAATTGGAAATAGACACACAGCCAAACAGAGGACATTGAATCTATGTTAACTTTCTAATACAAACTGGTTCAGAACACAAAGAACACATTTGTAGTATTCTCTCATTTGTCTGGTTTTCAATACGTGTTTTGTAATTCATATTTTTATAGCTGCAGAACATTAACATCTTTCCCCAGAACCTTGAAAGTAAATGACTCTTTCATTTCCTGTCCTTTTCTAATTAACCGACCTCCTCCATCTTTTCCATTTCACATGATTCGTATTTTGGTATCAAACTCCGGCTGCTGGCTCGAGCTCAGGACACATGGAGCTGCACGCAGTAAATAAGCGGCATGGTTTCAGAGCTGAACATAGGTTTTCAGAGAGCGTGTGTTACTCAGGGGGAAAGAGAAAATGAGTGAGTGAAATGTTTTACACTGTCATTGCACCAAGGCCTCCTGACATAAACAGCTATGATCTGCACTTTGTGATAGATCTCTGTAAACAGAGGAGCCAAACAACAGATGCAACACATTTAACACAAATGCAAACATCTGTTAGCATAGCGGAGCAGTTATTTTTAGTGGATTTGTGTTTATAAGAGCAGCTCGAGCAGCATCCAGTAGATTGGTAACAGTAAATCTTTTAGTCCTGACATTATTATTGTCCTCGGTGGTAGTTTGACTTGTAGCAGAAGCAGCGCGGGTCATAGTGGTGACAAGCATATGGTGACATTAAATTTCAGACTTGTTATTGCAGCATGAGTAGAAGGTTACAGTGCAAGGAATGATAGGTAAAGTGTAACCAATACATTTGTTAAATTAATTTTATCTTGTCATATATGTTTGTCAGTAAAGAAACTGCCATACAGAAATGTCAAAGATGTGTTTTTAATATGTAAGATGTTATGGTGGTTGGACAAAGCTTCCCTGGAGTTTGCATCACATAAACAGAAACTGAGTACCTGAAAACAAATTTATATATAAGAATATAATAATTTATATACATTATGACATATATGTTTTTGTTTTGTTTTGTTTTAAAGAAAATCACAACTATACTGATGTCAGTATAGTTGTGATTTTCTTTAAAAATATTTGATGGGCTACATGTTAATGAATGTGAATATTCTTTTTCTTATCTCTTAATATAGTAATAGTGTAATAAACCTCTTATAATTGATTTTGACAAGTCTATATTTCAACTGTAAAATGTCCTGTCATATGGGTCACAACTCTAATCACCAAATTTAAGGGATTCTTCAAAATTGTTTGTTTATATAATTCATTATAAAATTTGAAACTTTCAAATATAAGTATCGGCTTTAAAAATGAGTTGAGCTGTAAATGATAATAGCCTTAGTGCTGGTATTGGTGGGAACAATAAAGAGTATTATAGAGAAATTTTACTGCTGTCATAACAGTTATCATAGTGGCTCTGATTTCATTGTGGATGACGTGGAAATAAATTACACTCAGCTGGCACTGGGAGTCTCCCAAGTACAATTACTCTGTTTACATGCAGTAGTAGGGGAGGGAAATTGCTTTTGAAAGCGCTCTTTAAGGTCATGGTTTTGTTGCTGTGCATAAGCCCAATGTTTACCAGAGTATTTTAAGGAAACTCAAAGCCGCGCCACGCATCAACAAGTGTCTTAAACGGCCGCACAAAGGGCCCGTTTTTAGTCCGACTGAAGCGAACGCTCACCTAATCCTCTGGAGAGGCTCCTGTGACGGGCCCCGCCGTCAAAGGCCTCTTTAACAAGGTGCTGAAGTCACTTAAGCACCAAGTAAACAAACAAACAAGCCAAATCATTCGCTGCATTTCCTGGACTCAGTTCCCAAAACAAATGCATACACAATACATCTGCCGCTGGTGCGTCCACAGCTGCCGTGTGGTCATCTGTGTGTAATTATTCATCATTCTACATAGGAATTCCAATGACGTGCTGCACTGGTGAGGCAGCGTTACCCCTCTCTGAAACAAGTGGGGTTTATTTTTGAACCTCTGCTTTTTCTCCACAGCCAGATTGCCCGGAGAGATTGGCTTTCTCCGGGCTGTGTAACAGATACCATCTAAATCATTAGGGCTCATTCATTGCCATGTGCCACTCTGCGGCTCAGGTTCCTACGACACTGAGGTCAAGCGGCTGAGAGCTCCCTGACCTCCAGCACTTCCTCTGAATATTAACAGGGTAGTTATGTAGTCAAAAGCCCTGATATAGAACATTGGTTCATTTAGATAATAGCCAATCAGGCGGAGCGGCGAGGAGTTCAGTGATCTCCACAGGATGGCTGGGCCTTTATGTGGCTTACTGAGGGCATAATGACAGCAAACAGAGGAAGCTTAGGCCTCTCTGGCTGAAATTATGCGGTCACATGCCTGCTGGCTGTAATGCTTTCCTTTAGCCCAGCTAAGTTGGGCTCCTTACGGGGGACAAATCCAGCCAGGCTCCATTATGAAGATGAATGTTGTGCAGTTATCTTGCAGACATTGAGCTTTAATACAAGACAGAGCGGAGTTTAAAGGCCACCATGGTGAAAGAAGCATTTGCCATTCAACCTCTGCACATGATGGTAATCCAAATGATCAGTGATAAAATATTCAAATGATTTTTAAAGAAGGCTTGCGTGAACCTGCTGATTTTGAATTGGAAATGATTAGGTTGTGATGTGAGTTTGTATTTTTTATCAGACTATTTTTAGCAGTTGTGTATCTGTCTTGTATGAGCAGAATGATCCAAACTGGAGTACACACAAAATCCCTCATGGCAAATTACAACTAGCTGGCGCCAAATCTCTCTGACAGGCCTGCCTTTTAAAAAAAAATTGCGGCTTTGAAATTGCAATAAAGTGCAATCACTGATGTGTCTTTGAATATTTTTGATTGTGACAATTAAATTGGAAGTTATCTTATTAAAGCAATCTTGGTCTCATCATGCCTCCATGACTCCCCCAGTATCAGTATCAGTGATCACCCGTTTGACTGCCGAGCAGCCGCTGTTCATCCACAGCCCCGCTATCAGGCCTTTAATCAGTAAAACATCGCTATGTGTTTGTGGAGCTGAAATGGAGCGTGTCAGCCGCTGGAGGCTCTCAGGAGATGGACATCAGCCACATTGTCACCCCTTTGTGCTTAATTGTCCATGTGCTGGCGGGGCAGAGATGTGAGGGCTGAGGCTGCAGTTATCGCCACCGGTGGTTGAATGGTTGATGAGAAGTGTCAAAGAGCAGACAAAGAGAGAAGTTGCTCTTTTTGTTTATATGCTGCAGGATTAAGAAAATCCCACGTGATTCCCCTGCACTTTCTAAAGTTTAGTATGAGTGTTGTTCCTCTTGGATCAAGACAGAGTGAAACTTTGTGAAACTTTTGTTTTCATGAAAAACATGGTGAAAGAATCTCACCACATTATCAAGTTCACTGCAAGACCTTTTTGGACCTAAGTCTTAGATTGAATCCATCATTAATTGTTGTGAATTATCATGGAAACACACAAGGAAAATTCTGCCACATGAAATTATGCTGATTTTTGAACTTGTTTCTCTAGTTTTTTGTTTGTTCTTACTCTATATTATAAAGTAGTTTAAAGGAAAAATGAAACCAACTCTTGAAAGTTGCATTAATTTTCACTATTGCCACAAAAACTTTTAATGGCAAACATGTTAGCAAAACCATAATCCTTTTACACATCCAGCAGAGACATAGAACATTAACATTCATTTGTGTTTTGGTTTACTTGATCAATGCAAGATCAATATTGGCTCTCCTTTTATAGCTCTTTTTTGGTTTACACACTCCTCAGGAAAAGATCTGTCTCTTTAACAGCTAAATGTTCTACTAGCTAGCTGCTACCATTGTCTGTCTGTGTTTTGGTCCTGGGCATGTAGTGTATAGTTTTTCTGAACTTTTTCATTGAAAACAGCTGCTGGCTGCAGTTGGAAATGAGGCTGATGAGACTAAACCAAAACAGGAAAGTCGTAGGCCTTGAAACAAAACAATGAAAGACAGTAAAATGTTCCATCGCTGTAAGTCACCCCTCACATTAGACAGACTTGTTAGATTGATCAATCTGTTAATATTACAGTATTGGTTAGTGCAGCTTTAATTGATCTTTCCACAATTTAGAGACATGCAACCTCTAAGTACAGTAGATACTTTGTCTTTAAGGGATTTAAGGGCTTACTAGGGGGAAAAAAAGATGGAAGCAAATGGACACAATGAGCTGTTAAGACTGAGTTAATGGTCTACAGTGTGAAAGTTAGAAGGTTCTTTCCATGAAGATAAATCTTGATGTTGTTGGTCATTGCTAATCTTTTAACACCTACCTGGTGCACCAGCCCCTAGAAACCTGCTCGCATTAGACATCAAAACTACGGCAGAAAACACTGGAAGATCCAAGATAACGAGCCGTCTTTACCGCTGTCAGACAGAGCCTCAGGACTGCCATCCTAAGCTTGAATGCACGACAATTACGGTCACATTCCCCTGACCTCAGTGAGTAAATAAACACCCTGAAACTAGTGGATAATCATCACAACCACTTTTGTCTTATTGCAGAATCTGGATGACACACGGAATCTGAACGCAGGCAGCCTTCCTCTATAAATAGTCGGCAGCAATCAAACAAAATAAATGAACTGTCAGAGCGCAAGTGTTTACAAGCATGACAAAATTTTAAGTAATTATAAGTAAATTTGTTGCATTTCTGAGTAAGTGGTAGCAGATAGGCCTCTGACACGGAGGCAGTGGTGTGTGACGGGCTGATTTAGAACGGCGAGGCTGCCCAGCTCTGTGTAAACCCTCAACCCCAGCAACAAAAAAACCCCTCCACTCCACATCCCACACTGACCACATCTCAATGGGGAGGAACGCTAAAGACATCTGCAGGGCCATTACACACACTTAGCCACACATCAAGGAACGCTTGGCCCGCTGCGCCACTCCTGCCGAACCTCCCTCCAAATGGAAATTTGTTTGTCTGTTAATTATCTTTTCCCCTCTGGGCAGTTTTAGACATCTTTAACTTAGCTTTCTTCGCCCTTGTCTCCGCTGATCCTCTGAATGCTTTTAAGTTGTTTACAGAAAAAAAAGCAAATTCTGACGAACATGAAACACACACAAAAAAATAAAGCGCGTAATGGAAAACTGATAAGCACAACTTTATCCCATGCTTATTTGAGAGCCCTGAAGAAAATGTAGCATTTGGGTGACTGATGTTTACTACATTACCATATTTGTGCACCATATGACATGATTTATAGACAATCATGTGATAATTTACATCTTGATGGTCTCATTCATGTGGGTTACTGAGAAGGATTTGCAGAGCCCGCCTCACTGATTACAGAGCCAGTTGTGCTGCTAAAACAATGTGTGCTGCAGTCAGCGGGAGCGGAGACAAACTCTTTATAATCAAAGGCTATTTTTAGACATTTTGAATCTTTCATTTAGAGTAACTGTGGCATTCGTTCAATGTCTCTCTTTGTTGGAAATCTTAAACAAGACTGATAAACAAAGGGCCAAAGTTAGTGAGGCAGGGAACACATCATGCAGGCACTTGGATGGATGGATGTGTCACCTGCACGAAGTTGGGCTGTGTCTGGCTTAAGAGTGTGGAGGTGGGACTTTCCATGGCCATATGGCGGCGACCTCCTCCCCCACAAGCCTTTTTTGGAGCTACTCAATGGGACAATAAGCAAATGACAGATAAGGAATGATTTTCTAAAAGCCAAACCTCAAAAATAAACAAACCATTACGCCGTGCCACGGGAGAGCTGGGTTAGCGCTTCTAATTCAGGTGAATTGCAGACAAATTTCCCCCGGCTGGCACGCTCACAGCTGTAATAATACAACGAGGGCTGCAGAGCGACAGAGCCGCAGACCAGCCTGCACAGTGTCCACACAGGGCCTGCAGCAACACCTCACATGGCAGGCCCGACTGCAGACAGAACACAGTGCATGCATTTGTATTTTACAAGGTTTACAAATGTAATTCTTTTTTTGCATGCATTTTTTACACATATAATTCCTGCACATGCGTAAATAATATAGCCACTATTTTCCTCCCGTACCTGGTGTGGGTGTGTGAGTGAGTGGTGTGTTTCTGCAGGGGGAAAACACGGGACAAACCCAGACAGAAAGACAAAGCGGGCTGAATCGCTTCGTGTTTTCTTTACCAGGAGCGGCGTGTTTATTTTCTGTTTCTTCGGTTTCAAAGTGCGGGCACCAAACTGCAAAGGAAACACGAATGATTAAAATTAAAGTGCTTTGATTGAACGCTGTTTTTCCAGCCTGTGGCACAAACATTTGCAGTTTTGTCCTTTTATAGGGATTTTAATGACCTGTTGGGAACACTTGGCCTTAAATGATGTGTTACAGGAAATAAACTTCAGAGAGATACGCCTCACCGTTGCCCTGAGTCAGATTATGTAAAGCAGATTTAATGGGTTTGATGTTTACCACAGTTGTTATTTGAAGCTTTGAACGCTCAAAAACGCAATATCCAGCAGCTCTCAGTTATGATTACGGTGAATGTGAACAGCATGCAAAGTGGGAGTTCTGCAAAGAGGCCAAAAAGCATCCAGGAGTAGAATGAGGACATGTTCACTTTGAATCCCGATCAACAAGGCCACACACTCGTGTATTTTCGCCGTGGCACGGTCTCATCAGCGCGCTCGAAGCCGGCGTGTGTGCGAGCGCGAAGGGCAGAGCAATGACACGGTCCTGAGCGCCTGATTGCAGGCATCTTGAAAAGATCTGGCTGGCTCGGGCTCACCACAGGTCCCCTTTCAGTGGGCTGTCATTACTGCCGAGGTGAGCTCTCACACGCTGACCCACACACACACTGACACACACACATGCTCGGGGGGCCACGGAATGAATGAGCGCACTGAGGCCTGGGCCTGATCAAGCGAGCGGCGGCCGGGAGTTGGTGTAAGGAAATCCTCTGGTGGGACTATCAGAGCACATTAGAGCGAGCAGGCCCCGGCTCTGCAGCATGCAGCTGCAGGGAGAGCACAGTGAGGCAGTATTTCAGCAGCCGCTAAACGCTGCCGCTTTAATCCTAATATAAATATGTTAGCCAAATTGGAAAAAGAGGCCTCATTTACCTATTTCACAAGTGTTCTATGTAACGAGGATTAATTACTTATGCAGACGTTAATCATCAAATAGCAATGTGAGGCAGGAGCAAGGTGCGGAAAAGACCCTCTGCCTTCATGCAGGAGCTGACGGAGCAGATAAAGCTGCCTTTTTATGAGCTCCTTCTGATTTGGTGTCGCATTAAAGTCTGCATCATTTCAGATCAGTTCGAACGTGTGAGCGTGTGCGAGTGTGTGACAGGTGTGCTGCTCCTCTCCGATAGACTAACACATGCAATCAGAGACTGTTTGTAAACAGTCTGTCCTTTCTCAAAAGTGCCTAAGAGATTTGCTCAAGGAAGTGAAATTGCTGTAAAACGACCTCATTTGGCACCAGGCTTCAACTCGTATGCTTGAGTGAGCGTAATTGCTGGAGGAGAGGAGGGGGCAAGCTTTGGGTTTGCTATCTCTGGGCATACCTTCCCCTAATAACAACTGCGACTGAAATCAAACCCGCTCTGTGTTTGCTCCGAGAGGTGATTAGCCAGAGAAGTTAGGATTTCAAATAGCCCTAATTGGGCTGCTCTGTTTACGTTAGCTTGAGATTTATCATTGAATTTGTGATTCATTTTAAATGGATTAGCCCCACGCATTCTGTTTCCGCGTAATTGTGCTTAAGTGGAGCATGCACAGCAACAGATTGGTTTGGAAAATTGGTTTCATTATTGGAATTATTTGCCATTTGCACAACAAGCAAGAGTGTAATCTCCCTGCTCTTATTGTCAGTGGGGGAAAATGAGGATGTTACCATTGGCCTGCTGTCAAGTATGATGTATGTGCTGCAGCTAATACCAACCACGCTGCAGAGACCGAGGGCTGAGCTTTTGTGAAGAGCTCGTGAAGAGGCGACCTGTTGACTTGTCCCCGGCTAGTGTCTCTCTTGATCTGTGAGCTGTGTGTGTATATGTGTGCGCGTGTTAGCAGATGTGACCCGGCCAGGCGCAGGGCTTCATGTCAGGTGTCAGGCCGACCGAGCCGTAGCTGTCAACAGCGATGCTTTATGGGGGCATTTCCTCCGCCACTCTGACATGAGCCGTCACCTCGGTGTGGTAGTAACTTCCATCTGCCCGCTAACAGCCACTGCTGTCAGTACACACACACACACATGTTTGTTTTACTCTCTTGCAAGGGCACACACACACTCAGCAGAACACCCACTATCAGATATCCCCTACACACACCCCCGTTGTCTCACTGCCAAGAAAACGATCAGGATGGACCGGATTAGAAATATTTCAGCCGCTGACAGCTTTTCACCGGAATAACTTAACGACCTGGCTCTGAAGTCTGAGACATTTTTCATCACATATCACTTTTAAGTGGTAAGTGTGTGTTGTCTTTGCTGCTGTGCACAGTACATTTAGGTTTTCACTGGTGTGGGTATTGGAAAGCCAACACGGATGCTGTTAGGACTGAAGTTGGCAATGGCTGATGTCATGCACTGATTTTTCAACATTAACATTTGTATGTTAAAAGCCAAATAATCAGGGTTTTCCCTTCAAATGTTGTTACTAACCAGGTCAGAAAGGTGGCCCCTACCACCATGGGACACAATAGCCAGGACTGAAAGACACAACTTTAAACTTAGTTATGTCACTTACTGAAAACTGAAACTGGAAAACACAACAGAGGAACCTTAATCAGAACATTGTTTGTCATTATATATCTATATCATATCAGACACTGACAGCAAAACAAGCTTTTCATATGTTACTGAGGTCTTCTGCTAATTTCAGTGTCATGTTTCACTATTTTTTAAATGTAGAACTCATATTTAATCAGCACAGTTATAGACATATGTGTACTGCATCGTTAAGGCTGATTAGCATTAACGTTATCTAGGTAATATCATGTTTATTTATATTAGATTGTGCTGGTTGTGCTGCTAAAATTGATACTGAATTATGTTAAATGTTTGGCGAATTAATTTTAGATGTATTCTTTCATTCATTCATCTAACAGGAAAATTGCATGAAGGCTCAAGTTAATCATGAAATAAAGAACATCAGTGAATACTTATGGTTGATCTTTCTGTTGACAAATTAACACTGGTCTTTCAGTTGGTTTGGCATCTGAATTTTTCCAAAATGTCTAACGTCTTCACAATCGAATGGATTGCTATGGAACTTGATACAGAAATATGGGATCCTCCCATAATGACTTAGTGATCACCTGGCTTTTCTTTTTTTGCCACCTGTCTGACAGTAAAAATAGAGCCATGAATTCCTGTCAGATTCGGATTGGATTTTAAAGTGATATCCACCTAACATGCAAAAATATGCAAAGCTTAGAGTTCATTTGCTTGTTTGTCATTTCAATATGAAAATAAAATAATGTTTCCTCAGGACCAGAATATAAAACTGACCAATACAGTACAAAACATAAAACACTAAAACAATAAACTGTCCTAAATGTATGGATGAATCAAAGCTAAATGCAATAAAATAACTGAGTATGTTCAAATCAAGGACACATATGAGAGTAAGTATTTTCAACTAAATATTAGCATACAATAGTAATGGTAACCTACACAAGTTAACATACAATACAAACATGGCAGTGGTTACTTGCAAAGTGATTAGTGTTTGCATTCTAACAAGCTAGTAGTTGCCACACTATACATTACACTAACATGTTCGCCCAGTGTTTCACATCAGCATATTGCACATGTCTACATATAATTTACTAGAAGGTTGACTGCTAGCAAAACTACAGGCTTGCTTGTTTATAGATGACAACTCCTTTATCATCTTTAAACTCAGAGAATTAGATTTTATGAAGATCACAACATTTACTGAAATCTCAAATATGCCAGGTTGAATTCCAGAGGATATATGTTTAAAATAATGCAGCACATATTTCATTGTTTATTTAGATTTCAGTGAATGAATATTTTAGTTCAACTGTCCAAAAGTGCGCAGCCCACATGGGATTAAAAGACACTACTTAATGGTCATAAAAACCACTAACAATCTGTTCTGGACCACTTGTATAAGCTTTACGCTGTGTATCAGCAAAGCGATACATCAGTCTAACTTCATGTTATGGTATATGCTCTGTGCTTTGGATAAAAAAATGTCAACTTTAAATGTGTTGAGTAGCAGTAATCAACAAACACAAGAATATCAGCCTGCAGAGCTTCCTGTTACAGGGGTCACCTCCATCTTTGGAAAGATTGCGGTGCAGCCGAACAAAGGGAGCAGATGATTCATGCAGTCAGCACGGGGCTCAGCGAGGGCGTCAGATGGATGGTGTGAGCCGGCCGTGGGACCACCCCTCGGGAGCGGTGGGACACGCTGTTTGTTAGGCGTGATGAATTGGCTCCATGCTTGAACCCAAAGGTTGGCAAATTAACAGTTAATTAGTGGTTGATAAATGACAGATCGACACAGGCCCGTAGTCCTCTCCCGCTATCTCACCAAGGCAAGTGTTTATGTGCTGGTAACAAGTGTCGGAGCAGACTGTTATGTCTGCATTTTGTCACACGGTGCGATTGCTCTCAGATGTGGCCCCCCGTCCATTTCACAACCAACCACCCACCAGCCTGCCCCCCATTACCCCACCCTTTTTCAGTCCTGCCCCAATTTACCTCCGGTCCGCCCCCAATGGCCTGGGCCTCCATCTCCTCTCTGCACTCCTGTTGACACAGTCCATCTTAAAAGCACCTTTTCAGTCTGGATTTTTATTTTTACCCAGCCACACAGGTGTAAAAAAATTCCAACAATTCTATTAAGTTAAAAAATCCTGTCAGCAACCAATGAAAAGACCTCAACATGCCTGACGTTTTCCTTCTCCACTAGGAATCATTCTGGGCATGATAATTGCATTTTTGCTGCTAGATCGTGTTCCTGCCATGACTGAAGGAAGCAATAATTTCAGGCCTAATGATGTAAATTGGAGGCAGGTCCTGTGCGCTTGACATGTATGTAATGAGTCCAGAGGAAGACATATTTAACCCAACAATACCGCCTGTCGTTGGCAAATGGCCTCGTATTTAGAGGAGTCATGGCAGAAGTGAATAAGTAGAAAGACCTATTAATGGTAGTAGTCAGTAGAATTCATCTCCCTTTAAACTTCTCATTGTGTATTTTTCCTTTCACAAAGAATTTATATGAACAAGAAGGCTTTTCTTACTTGACCTTCTAAAATACAGAAAAAGAAATAATGGATATTTTGTTATTAAGTGCAAATTAGTGTCAGTTCAGCAGTATAAAATCTGTTTCCTCCCCTGACGTTTGCTCCACTGAAGGGCGGGAAGGTAATTTCCAAATAAAGTGAGCGAAATTACACAATAACACCGCGTTCACCTCACCACATGTTACCCTTCTACGTAAATGGCATTTGATTGAGTGGTTCTGAGGGGAGAAGACAGTTTTGTGAAAAATATCCAGAACTGCTTTTGACTCATTCATGTTTCAACAGCGGCGGGGGAGGCAGAGGAAACAGCAGCATGTATGTACATTCATTACTGCGGACTTGGCATGAGGGGAGAAATAATGTGTTTCAGCTCAGCGAGTGAGTGCCAGAACAAAGTACATACAGTCCTGGAGCTCCACGGCAACACTGTTGGTCCTGGAAGGGCTGTGGCTATTTACTGAAACATCCGAGAAGGAGTTTTATGTGACAAAATCATCACAGGATATGAGTTTGTGTGTCTTTGATGGCCTGTTTTTGAAAGATTAAGAAAAACACTTAGTGGGAAATTGAAGCGACCGCACCTGAATTCAGCAAAATCTTCATTTCACCCCCTTCGTTTTCTCCTCGGATCATTTCTTTTGAAAAGGCTAATCGGGGATATAACATTCATCACCTCGGAATTAGCACCAGAGGCAAAGCTGAAAAGCAGGCTTTACAGTGAGCAGAGCCCCTGCAGACCTGGAAGGTGATCATTATCAGTATCCTGAGTCCCTGACTGATATCACTCAACCCTGGCTGGCACGGGGATCTGTTTGGGTCCACGGTGGAAAACGCGGCCCTGAGAGGGCCACCGCCGCTGTATTTGTTCCAGCTGCTCTGGCTGCAGGCAGCTGGTTGTGCTGCGGCTCGGCGTGGACGGCTCATCGCTCTCGGGGATAGAGAACACAAAGCCTGTCATTAACACACTGAGAACCGAGCGGTCACTGCCAGACTCCCAAGCCAAGCATCCAAATGTTTGTATCCCCTTTCCCATCTGAAACGGAAACAATTTGGTTTTGTCCTAACAGTACAGTACATCTCGGCTCCAGCAGCCTCGCTTGTGTTTTCAAGTTTCTGGGTGCCATTTTGACTGCTGAGTGCTTGGAGCCAGCATGAGTCACATTGCTAATGTCAGGAGCATTACTCTCATTATTTCATGGTTAGTTTGACACACAGCTAATATTCAGATGGCAGGACTTGAGATGAGCAGGCTGAGGAATATGGAGTGAAAATATGCGAGTGGGAGGTCTGCTAGTAGTGTGTGTGTCCTTGTGTATGTGTGTGTGAGCAGGGGAGGGGCATCTGGAGTCTGCTAAACAGTTCCTGACAGAACACTGCCTCTTTCGGCCATTTCCTTCAAACAGCAATCAGGCCGAATCAAAGCAGCTGCTCTGTTCTTCAATACTCCAATTGTGCTAATCAATTCCGTTTAGCAGCTCCTCGACCGGCGAGGGGCTGCACCACGCTGCACACACACACATGCACGCACAGACCGGGTGCTGCGGGCTCGGGCCACCAATCAAAAGTCCAGTCAGAAACAATAACACTTATTTTATTAGGCCTGCTGGAGCTGGGCCAGCACCATTTAACAGTCTTACACATGTTGAAATGAATGCAGGTGTGGAAATGGTGGGCTGGTTAAAGATTCATACAAATCATCCTCTCAATTCTGAGCGGAGGAAAAGAAACTGAGCAAAATGCAATAATGCAGCGGGAGAGGGAAATGCCACATTATTCTCCTGGATCTGTTACTGTGCAGCAGCTGTTGTGTCTATTGTATATGACAATTCCAGTCTAAACAACATGGCACTAATCCGCCAATTTCCATTCACTCACATGACAACAATTCAGGTTAATCTTTTATGTTGAAAGCTACGCAGCAATGATCCAAACAAACGTCTGCAGTGGGCTTCGCCTTGCCTACCCCTGGATGCTCCGATAAAGACAACAATGCTAATTGTTCTGACTTGCCTGGTGATTTCAGCTCTGAGTAAGCCTGCAAATTCATTTTGTGACTTCAGCCCCGCTCGCCGCTCGCTGTGATCACCGTTACATAAATCCTAACATTTAACAACACAAAGCAGAGGAAGTAAAAGCATACAGAAAGTGTTTCAATGTGGTCTGGCCGCGTAGCCTTGGCCCTGGGAGAGACTTCCTCTGTGAAGTATTTAATGTTGGAAGCTTTCTCTCTCCAAACACAGAGCACCTGGGACAACAGCGGCCGTTCCAGAGCCGGTGTTAATCAGTGGCAATGCAGACTGGTAATCAGCGGTACCCACAAGAATACAATTAATATGGCATGCCTGCTCTCTATACAGCCATACTGCCTCGCTTATGAAAACAAAAAATTACGGCGTTAAACTGTTCTAAACATTCGAAAGAAGCTGTGTGGTTCATCCAGAGAAAATTGTCTTGATTGCTAAAAGGATTTCAAAGACTTTGCATGGAAACTAGATGAAAGAGAGAGAAGAAGAAATCCAAGCAGCTTTAAACGCATTCTTCGCTCCACTGCAGTCAATTATTTTCTTCTGTTTCAGTCAGACAAAACATGTCCTCTGGAATTCATTCGGTGTCACTCGATGTTGCTCAAGAGGATCTCAGTCGGAGGTATCTCTGACTCACCGCGACCGTCACGAGACAGACGACGACCTCTTTGCCAGAATAACTAGCATATGAGAGGAAGGAGTGGTAGTTTCACTGTACTGCCAAGGAAGATGTTAGCAGCAAGTTTCAGTGTAATTCTGATTTATTGGCTTATAACTTAAAACAAGTTTTGGATCATTTCTATCAATCATGACAACATGACAAATGACTGAGCTCTGGTAAAGCAGTGATGTTACTACAATGAGCCCTTGGAGCCACATTTGTGATTTAGAGCTGTGTAAATGGGCAAAATGATTTATTATTTATGACATGTTACGGCATATTAAGTTGTCATGACTTACATTGCTAGCGAGCAGTTTCCTATTTACACATCCTGCAGACATGTGGAAACATTTGCATTCAATTGGAGTTGCATTTCTGACAAGTGTAAGTCCAATATCCATGCTCTTTTTATGTCGTTTTCAGTCTCCTGAGAAACAAATATGTGGCTCTTTAGCTGCTAAATGCTCCACTGTCTTTACCAGCTAGTTGCTGACTTTGTCTGTTTTGCTGGTATAGTATAGTGGGTTATCTGAGTTCCTTTGCTGCTGCTGAAAACAAAGTTGACATGAGCAGGGGGACTGAACCAAAATGTTAAGCTGAGGATCATAAAGCCAAAACCGAAAGCTGAAAGATGCTAAAATGCTCTGTAGACCTGAGAGGAACTGTACACATGGGTGACAGTTTTCCATGGGTTTTCACATTACACATATTAATTAGATGCATTAATATAGAAAATATTGAATAATGCAGCTTTAAAGAGCTCTGACTCAGTGCAGTAACAGCTCCCAGGTGTCTATCAATTCATCAGGATCCTGACATTAAATATTCCCTCTGTTTACCCAAAACATCATTACTGTTTGAAACCAATTTAAGTGACCGTTACATTATGAAGAGAAATGATGCGTAACATGATCTCATAGCCTGCAGAACTGGAGGCAATACTGCTGAGAGAGCACTTCTCAACACTGCAATATCCAAAAGGCTGCAGACTAATAGCCTGCTTGAAAAAAAAAGGGGGCACACTGGCAGCGTCTGAGAGTGGTCAGTCTTGTCATTAAGTTAATGCTCGTCCACAGTTTGGTCTAAACACAGAGACTTTTATGGAATTATCCTAATTAGTGTGACCATTAGCCTTAATGGGGAGTAATGGCCAGTTAGATGTTATTTGGTAAAACAACATGCCAGAGGCTGGAGGTGTTTTATTACAGCTCTATATTATGCTCATTTCTGGAAGGTAAAGAATGTTTCCAGATCGCAGGCAAAATTGGCTGGGCGCTAATTCAGTTTCCACATCTAGCAGAGCAGGGACCACCCACCAGGAAAATAACATGCAGCAAGATGCTGGCTGTATGCTAATAATTGGCCTGCAGTGACAGCTTCACTCAGCTTTATGCTTGACGGATTTGATGCATAAACTTGACTGTAACCTTGTCAGGACGTCTTGCTGTTCTCTCACACACTAAAACTCTTGGGTCTCTTTTGGAGAACTCCACAGATTATTCTGTTAAGAAAGCATTGCAGGTATAATGTTTGCGCAGTTATTCACAGCTATGCATGATTAGGTGCTTTAAAAAGGTTTGGCACAAAGCTTCTGTTTCAAAAAGTGGTCGTAAGATTTGATGTTTTAAGGAAATTGTAAAAAAGGGAGATGGTTGTAACCATAGAGCACCTTCAGGGAAAAATCAGGGCTACATGTTTTTAACACTACTCAGCTTTGTAGGAGTTATTGTAATAAGACAAAACACACACCAGAGGCAACCATCACATTTATATTTCACCAAGACTTTGCAGGTTCTTTAAAAGTTGCCATCTTAGTGACAAAATGTTTTACAGCCTGGTTTAGCAGCGGTTTGGATAATTAAGCCTGGGAACACAATAACCTCTGGCACCGCTCACATGCTGGAGACTACAGGCTGCTCTTTTTTATAATGTTGATTCTGCAGAGCCGTTCTAATTGCTGTGTTTGTACTGCTGCCCCTGTGCTATGCTACGCAGGCTGAAGTCACATATGAAACGTTTTGCATGCTGCAGGGCTGCTAAAATCACAAATAGGCAACTTGGACAAGAAAAATCACATTATAAGACAACTGAGCCCCAGTGGCTGAAGTTTTGGTTCCTCTTCAAATGACTTCCAGATCAGGCGGTAATCACCATTTCCAGAGGAATTTCTTCACACCAGAGCTTCTGTAAACATAGCCAGTAACGAGTTAATTGCTTTACGGGGTGAATGATAACCAGCTATTTAGCAGCGTGTGAAATGTGGATACAGTGTCACCGCATACGGTGTCTCAGAGATTTATGACACTTTTACAAACTAGTTTAATTCCAGCGTCACTGTTTGAACTTTGCCACGGGCCATTTGCTGCACACAAGCACCATCATTCTTGAGCTGACTGCGTATTGTCTGTCTTTATGAATCATGTCCAGTGAATAGGACTTGTTCAAAAGACGTATCCTCCCCTTGGATAAACCTTTCACATCAGTGATGAATGAGGATATAATCACATTTCAATTACAAATTGTTGGTTAGTAAAATGCTTTATTGTGTTTGTCATGGAGGTCAGAAGGCAAAAAATTCATTCAACTGCCATTGCCTTGCATCTGGTATTATACTATTTATTCCTGAGAGGGGTGTGAGAGTGTCTTCTTTTACTCTTGATACACAAAGACATGGAGGATGTGACCTAAAATGTGTTACAAATTAATGCAAAAAAAAAAAAAGAAGAACTTGGAAAATCTAAAAAGAGAAAGGAAATAATGACAAACACTAAAGACATTGTAACTGATTTTATATGATTTTGTATATATATATATATATATATATATATATATGTATATATATATATATATATATATATATATATATATATATATATATATATAATATCATATATCATGTTCATGTTAATGTGTAATGTATTTTCCAAAAGGTGCAGTCATTTTAGTGTCCAACTGAAGTGATGCCACAAAACACAGAGTGTTACATTACATTCAGTGACTGGCTGTTTCTTACAGAAAGGTGCCTTGGGAGTTGTACTTAACTTTTCTCCTTAGGCTTCATCTTTGAATTTTATTAACTAGCTGCATAAAAACCAGATATTTAGCTGTCATTACTTATTTTATTTACATGTGTGCAACTGTGACATGTCAGAATGTCTTCCATGAAAAATGAAGGTCTCCCATTGCTACTTGTGGTCACAATAGCTGCTTACTGTGAATGAAGCCAAAATAGTGCATAATAAATATAATACAAATAGTGGATGTGAACTGTTAATGATGTTAACAGCAAATCATTTAAACTTTGCACTTTTGGCAGCCATATAATGAACCTCTTTACACTAAAGGTAATGTCTGTAAGCCTCACACAGCAGGCTCATTTTCATCAACCCAGCAGGTCTGTGATGATTTAATCAAAGATACAGAACAAGAAGAATGTCCATAATCTGACATCATCATTTAACCTGGGTTGATAGGGCACAGTTTCAAAATTGGGTATCAAACGGAGCATCAATATAAAACACGAAGAATGATATCACGTTGAAAATATGTTGAGTCTAACAAATGTCTCATCAGATCTTGGCGGCGTGGAATGCTTCGGCTCAAACTCCACCCAGCCCCACTCAACAAAGCCTCAGATACAATGATTTCAGTTCCTGGACGTACGGCTTCAGACATGCTGCTGCCCATCTGACATGTGCTGGCTTATCAATATCAATCTTTCTGCCTTTTCAAACGTATGGCCAAAAGTCAACTTGAGAATCATGTGGACGCTTTGAGTCAGACGTGAAGCTGTGTGATTGTCAGGCTGGTTAATTTAGCGTGACTAGAGTTTCTGTAGCCATTGCAATGTTCACTCATCACACTCAAGAGGTGCAGTTGAGAGCCTCTATGGGTCCTTTGGCCTGTTCATCCAGGAAAATCCATCATTGAGGAGAAGATGGCTTTTTGAATCTTACTAACATCCTCTTTCAAACATCACAACCTGTATATACATGCAGGTTAATGTCCAATAAGCCAGCACTTGCCCCAGAAGTACAAAAATCACTACACAATGAATAGACATAGAATAAATAAAATATCAGGCAATAATAATAATAATTAAGGGACATATGCATGTTGACCATTACCATGAAAACTTGGTCTCCAATCTTATACACATTTTATATAACAGTGAATATTCTGTAGCCCCTTTTTGTGTCTATAGCATTAACATTAGGTGGCCTGATGAACGTGGACAGACAGTCACTTCTAACCAAGATATGTTCCTCTTCAGTGGCAGTAAATGCAACAGTTGAGCCCACCAGCAACTGTGCTGTGGTGAGAATTTAACAAGACACGGCTGATGAACAACAGGGATACTGCTGGATCACAGTTTTCTGTGAAATGGAAAATTGTGTTATCATGTAAGACCAGTGGTGGGTAGAGTAAACAACAACGGTACTCAAGGAAAAGTATTGTTACTTCATGATATAATGACTCAAGTGGAAGTAAAAGTATTCATAAAAATAAGTTCTTGAGTAAGAGTAAAAAAGTTCCTTGTCAAAAAACTGCTCATTAGTGAGTAACTTCAGATGCAATTTATTACCTCAAAAACAATCCATCACACCCTGAAGGAGAGGCTTGGATACATTCATAAAAAAAAGCACTTCCACTAAATTTGCCACAAGAAATTATTCAATAGCTTAACATAATAACTTTTCTCCAGTTTTTTTTCCTCCACGCTTGTTTTCAAAACACCAACTTTTGAGATGGGTTGTTCAGTAGCAAGACCCTACTTCCCGTCACGTTTTCTCAGATTTGATGTGGAAGTCTTGAAAGTGGAGATTTCCACCATTTTGGACTGACGAAGTAGGCAGTGCATTATGTGACTGTTTGTTTTCGATGTTTGACAGGGTCTGAACGTGCGGCCAGGGATGGGCCTGCACATTTTCCTGAGCGAGGCACCAGCGTTTCATCTTCTGCCATGTTCTTGAGCTACAGTGAGGTGAAGGAGGGCCATGGAGGGGCGGGGCACACCTCCGTCCACCTGCGGAGCTGCTGCTGTGATTGGTTAAGGATATCTGCCTCAGCTGAGAGCTGCAGAGCTGCCTCTGAGCTTGTCTGAATTAATTTATAGATAAATTAATGTAACAACAAGCATGTAGGCCAAAGTAATGTAGTGTAGGAGTAAAAGTACTATATTTTCTCACAAATTTACTTGAGTAAGAGTAAAAGTATTCTGCAAAATAACTGCACTTAAGAGTACAATTTATCAAAAAATACTCAAGTACACGTAACGGAGTACATGTAACGCGTTACTACCCATCACTGTGTAAGGCCCAATTCCTCATAGGAAGAAGTTTAGTAAGAATAAGGGCTATAAGAATTTAAGGTCCAGTGTGTAGGGTTTAGGGGGATCCATGGGCAATAAGCTAATTTTCACAGTGTATAATCACCTGAAGATGAAAATTTTTGCATTTCTGTTAGTGATTCTTCGCAGAGTCTGACATGTTTCTACACTAGCCAAGAGACTCCAGAGACGAGCTCTGGCATTTTCAGTGGCCACCGCGGTTCTCCTGCACGCTTGGAAGGGGGAAGGTGAGAGGAAGGGTATTCAGTTGGTTGCAATCTGCAACCTCACTGCTAGATACCACTTAATCCTACGTACTGGTCCTTTAATATGAGAAAGATTAAAAGGCCATTTCACCCATATTTAAACAAACAAAATGTGTTTACTGTCTTCCCTCTTGTGGTACGTAGCCACAAAGAAAGTTTTGGTTTTATTTTGTTGAAGTTATTGAGATATCTATCGCTGGGATTTCTGCCTCCACCACAATACAATGGAGCTGAATGAGATTTAGTTTGTAATGCTTACAGCACTGAAAATGACATGAGCACCATATGTTTCTGGGAAGAGATGATGCCATTGAAACATGTGCTTTATTGCACACTCTGAAGAAGTGCTGTTGTACGCTGTAGTAATGTGCATGGCTCCAGTTACATGTCAATAATCAGCTCAAAAAGATTCAGCTCATTGTTTGTACAGACTCAAGCTGGCATCTAAAGTAAAGTACAGAAGTGCAGCTTCCTTTGATTTTTATTATTGTTCGTTTCTTTGGTAAGCTCAAAACCAAATGATGTCCCTCTTGTGTAACGTCTGCCCATGTCAGACCTTGTCTGCAGATGCTGATCACTCATTATCTGTTCTTCATGACTGTCAGTTCCACTTTAGTCAGTTTAGCCTTCAGCTCCATTATCAGGCTTATTAAGCTTGTCTTTCAAAAGGCGACAGCACTGGGATTAAAGCTGCGGTCTAAGCAAATACATTACATTTTCATATCAAGATAACAAGATAATTAATTTGTGATTGTGGGATGACAGCTAGAAAAGTCATGCAAGCAAAATTTGCCAGCTGAAACTGAACCTTGTTGACTGCCAACATACTTTTCAAGTAGGCCCGTTTAATCATAACGGTGTATTCCATAATTTTATTTGGCACTGGAACTGTGATCGCAAACATGATTTTCTCCTGACTCACTACTGATCTTTTCAAACTTACACTGTGTGTTAAAAATAGACAGAAAGCCAAGAGGAGATTTTTGGATTTGAATGTTGTAGAGCGCAATTACATTTTTCCTCAGCTGCTTTGCTGCATAAAACAGCAGAATATTCACAGAAGTTCTTTCAGAATATTTGACATATAAAGCTCAGTTCTGATTTCCAGCCTGCATTGAGAATTGATTATTGAAGCTTCACATTAAGTGAGTCAGTTACAACCTCACAAGACAAGCCAAAATATCTGTCGAGTTTTCAAATGTCTGAAATACTAATTTTTTTTATTTATTAATTTTTTCCCCCCAATGTTTAGTCTCAAATTCAGTTTGGACACAAACACCTACTTTCTGCTGCATCTAGCTTTATATCTTAGTGAAGAGTTTGGATTGTATTCTGGAAACAGCTGCTCTAAATCCCATAGAATCATTTGGTTTTGTTAAGAAAAAAAACTGAGGAATGTGAAATGCCTAACTGATAAGTCACTTTCCAGTATATTTCTCAAAGATACACAATTTAAAGCGGAGTGTACATTTTGGATTTTTATCGCACAAATGACTTATGTTCTGTTTTAGCCTTTGTCAGTTTCTTAAGCTCTTAGCCATGTTCACAATAACTTAGACCACAGTTGTTGTTGCACTGCCATATACTGTAAGTTATGGTTCAACAAACCCTTATGAAATGTGTGCAGAAAACTTTCAAGTCTGTCAGTGCATGTTCATGTAGTTTTAGTTGAAGTCATGTTTTAACAGTGTGGACCTGGTCTGTGAGTCTGTGTGGAACCCTCCTGTTTCAGAGTGTAGTTGGCGTAAGTACATTTGTTTTCATTTTTGAGGGCAAGTGGAGAAGAATTAATGGCTGTACAGTGATTAATGTAAGCATGTTACACGCACAGAAACCATTTGAGACACAATATTACAATCCATGTCATGACTCTGTATCCCATGCAAACTGGAAACTACAGGATACGGATTTTGATCGAATGTATTTCAAGCAACGACTGTAGTGTAATGAGCAGCTGAGGAGCTTTTTTTTTTTTCAAGGAGTATTACAAGAGGGCATGAAATGACAGCAAGATCAAATGAAAATATCATTGAATGCCTTGTTAAAAGAGAAATATGATTTATGTCCACAACCAGTTTCAGTGTCCTTGAGTAAATCTAAGTTGCATCTATGTCCAGATTAATGCAGATATGACTCATCGGATATGTACATGTACAAGTGCTAAGATCAATACGTGTAATTTCTGCTTACAGTAGCTTTCCTCTCTTTTGTAAAAATTATAGGTCTGGTTCAATTGAAAACTAACACGTATTGTGAGGCACCGTAGATACCAATGTATAGTACATGTAAACACAGCAGTGATCATCTGCGTTCCATTTCAAAATGAGTACACGATGTAGGAAGCAGTAGTAAATAAGTACATGCACTTGAGGAAACTTACTTTCAGTTTGTATAATTTTGAGATAACTGTGCTTTCCTTGACTACTTCTTCCTCTACTACATTTACTTGGCAGTATCCAGTACATTGCAGATTAAGATTCTATGTACAAAACATATGATGATCTTGATGTATGGGTTATGGTGCATTGTTTTAAATGGTAGGACTGAAACCTGTTGGTTATATTCTCAATAATTGATTGATAGTAAGTGTAAGACAGTGTCCATCACAAAGTGACCCAAACCCTGAAGGCAATCAAGTTAACATAAACCAGAGAATATTTGATCATTAAGTGATTATCAAAATTGTTGATTAATTTTTTGTTGATCAACTAACGACTGAACTAATTTGTTTCAAATAACTGTAAAAAGGAGTTAAATATATCTCAGCTACATTAAAACGCTGGTATATTATTCTGTGACTAAAATGTTGTCCACAATAATACAATCTTAATATAATAATGATTGCATTGCCACTTTTACTTAAAATAAACCATCTGACTACTTCCAGTCAGACAGCATTGATTAGTAGTTGATTACTCTGTCATTTAAGATTGGAATATTGACAGCCACACTTCAAGTCATTTTTGAAACAGCTTTTTCTTGTGACCTATTCATATACACAGAGATGCATCAATAAAAATGATGATGATCACGTTGGCAGTGAGTGCAGTTTAATTGCTGCTAAAATAAGTAAACACCAGTAAAACACCATTTAGATTCATGTTTAATGACCCCCATGAGGAAAAAGATTTGAAACAGATACAGCCAAGAAATGCTGAATTTAAATTAGGGCTGTAAATGGGGCTAATATAAACAGTTCACTACTTGCACATAATTTCAGGTTTGACAGCAATATCAATGTATTCAAAGTAACAGCAGCAGGATGCAAGATACACAGTATAATAAAGAAATGAAGCAAATAAACACATGATAACTTCATTTTTTAACACAGTATACAAAGGAGATGGATATGATAAAATGAAGAAATTAATTGTTAATATATGGACCCTATATGTGATTTTAGATTTACAGAAAGAACAGTAGATATATGTTGTAGTTGTAAAGACATGTTGAAAAAAAAAGATAAAATGCAACTTATGACCTCACCAGTACATTCACATGAACAGATATAACAGATTTTGTATTTAGAGTTGATGCTCATTGTATGCAAAAAGTTTTTTCCTCAAAAAAGTACAGCTTCAGAACCTAATATGACACCTGATGGTGTAATGTGGAGCGTTACAGCCTGTCGCTGTTGTAGGCCATGTAGAATCCAGTGTGTCTGTTAACTCTGCTGTCTGTCTTTAGCATGTTGCTGTGGGCGGCTGAGGTAATGCCTGATGTCCACGTGCCACGGCCAGGGCGAGTACGATCCCATCTGGGATTGGTAAATCTGTGCAGTTCCCCTGGAGACTTTCTGATCTTCCCTGATTACATGTGGCAGCCTCTGACCTGCACTGAAGACCCTCTGCTGACATGGAAGATTGACGGTTATCGATGCAGAAACCTTTGCTAATTCAGCACACAAGGTTGTGTGCTCTCTGCAGCTGGATAACTGTTTTAACCTCAACTGCTCAGTCTGATGGAATTAACTTTATTTTGGGATAAATAATGATCACGGTTGTGAGGTATGCTTTTTGTATGCTCCACAATACCAGTATTGAGCTTGTATTTTTCTGATGCTGCGTGTAATTCCAGATTTAGTCCAGGGTCTGTGGAAACTGGAGCTCCCGCTTTGATTGAGTGAATCACCTGCTGTGGAAATTATAAACACTGAGCAGGAATTTACATTAGGCACCCAGTGGAAAAGTGCACTGCGCTGATGGCTTTGTCTGAACGATGGAGTAATAAAATCTCTTTTGTATACAAGACATATTTCATCAAGGTATCTGCACTTCTTCACTCCGACTCTTTAAAAGCCATTTCATCCATCTTCAAATAGAGCTGGAAGGGCCAAGTGTGATGATTTCAAAACATTTTAATTGTAGGGACACTGTGCTTTTGTGCTTAACTTTCCTCAAGAGAGCATTCTTGCCCTTAAATCTGATTTTCATCCTAATGGAGAGCTGTTATAATGTGCAGGAAATCACACAGACACGCTGAAATGCCTTCAGTTTAATTCAATGAGTGAATGATTGTAGTCAAAATGCAACTAAGATGAGGCATTAAGGAGCATGGAGGATGTGGGACAGGGGGGTAAAGTTACCTGTTTTTGCTGTGTAGTCATGGAAGTCTAACAAAAACTTCTTCCTGATGCCAAAGTCACTTTGCGTGTTAAAACACTTAAAAATAGCAGAATCATCATTTCCTCTAAAATCATGTGAGCATACCTCCAAATGGGCCAATAAGTGCAGAGCTTTAGTTTCCTAAATAATCAACTGTGCTGGAGAGTTTGTCCATTATTAGAGTGCTCTGAGACCTCTGCATGCTTCTGCCCTGACCGTGTGTGCCAACCAGGGGCCTTTGCCCTCCGATCCCTGTGTCTCAAGCTCAAAGTGGCTCAGTCTTCCAAGGGGAATTCCAAGTTTGTTTTGCTGGTGGAGTTAGCCAAGAGCAACTCCACTGCTAAAGAAACCCTTTGGAGTGCACAGAGCAAAAGTGTTGCAACGTCAATGGTGAAAATCAATGTTGGTGTTGTTCCTGCACAGCTTTCAAGGGTTTATATGCTGATTACGTGGGTTGTCTACAAAAACAAAAATGAGCGCCGCATGAAAAGGCTTTTGTACATCTCTGATTAATTTTGTTCATTCATGCACAGCTGGACTGGAGCCAAGTTTTTTGGAACACTAAGGTCATGAATCAAAATTCCCCTCCGTCCAAACCTGACTTGTACAAAACTCACTTTATATATTTAAATAATTTAGTCATTGAAATGTTGTGTTTCAATTTTAGATCATGTTATCTTGTCACATGTAGACCTAAACATTGATTTCAAATATATAAATATTAAATTGTGGTGAAGAAACATTAAACAATGGCATCATGCTTTATTTGGAGCTCCCTTGTGGCCTTTTACCTCTGTTCAGGTACTGAGCATGAACCACAGCATCTTTCTGTTCTGGTTGGGGACCATTGATCCATGTCACTGTTACTGAATGCTGTCTAATAAAGGCTGCTAGTTTAGCTCCATCAGCCCCTTGTGTGGACTTCAGACCTTGATGAA
Source organism: Centropyge bicolor (assembly GCA_037975185.1). Classification (NCBI taxonomy): domain Eukaryota; kingdom Metazoa; phylum Chordata; class Actinopteri; family Pomacanthidae; genus Centropyge; species Centropyge bicolor. The sequence continues at coordinate 1,722,491 of JBBMOC010000063.1, read as the reverse complement.
TATGTCTCCTAACAACTCTGAACAAACCCAGATGATTCCTAAATGTAACCCACCAGTGACTTATTCTTCAGCTAAGAAGACATAATACAAGATAAAATTACTTTGGACTTTTTTTTTTTTTTGACAAATTTACTTTGTTTCTGGAAGGTGACACCCAAAGTGTCAAAGCCATGGAGCGTTTTGCTGTTGTTTAAGGACTGAATTTCAAATTCAATCCCTCACTTATTTTTTGTGATGCACACATGATCACATAGATTCTTGCTGGCCTATGATGTTAATACAGATGGTTTCCCCAAAGCCTGTTGTGTGTAAATTGTAAATGTCCCCACTGTGGGATGAATAAAGGTATATCCTATCTTTAAAACAGCTTTTTCTGCGCATCTTTCTGCCTGGATTTAAAATTTGAGTTCAGCCCTCTCACCCATTCCTACAGGTGAGAAAACAAGCTGGACTCTGAGGCCTGTTACGTATGTTGACTGTGACTAAGAGCCGTCATGCCCATTATAAATAGCAGAACACTGGCTGACACATAGCTGCTTGTTGTGTTAGCGTTAGCACTTTCATGTTGGTGCATAAGCAGTCTGAAAAATCTCCAGAGTGTCGTCACTGGTTTCCGCCATGTTTTCATGTGCCTGTGCATCTGGAAATCTGTTGCTAACTTTGGTTGATGGCAGACAGTATTTACCGTGAGTTTTGTACAGCCTGGTAATCAAACACAGTTTTAATGATAATTCATATTTGACAGAACAATACTTACTCATGACATCATAATCATTTCATCCCATTCCCAACACACAAGTCCCCCAATTACAACATTCTTACACCAAAACATTAATGTGGTGGATGACAGGAAACAGTAGAGGACAGCGTGGAGCCCAGTGACAACGTTACAGTGGTTACTTTTTTACATCTCTGATAACTCAGACTGAGCAATGCCACTGTAGCATGCTGTTCCCAGAATGTAAAAAACAATATGTTAAAAGTTAATCATGTTCAATGTGTCATAGCATTGCACTGGAAAAGGCTGTGTTTCCATCACTACTGATCAGAGCTGGAGTCGATAAATACCGAAGACTACTGCACAGTCATTGGAACCGACAATGGATGCCGATTGTTCCCTTTCTCACTGAAGACAAAAGCCAGATGTTAGTGGGTGTTAGTGGCTTTTTTGTCCGGTGTGAAAGGGGTTTTACTGTGCTGTACAGAGCTTAACAAGATATTTAGAGCTGACAAACAGTAACACTCACCACAATAAACAGCATGGCTATGGCTATGTACTGACATTCCCCCACAAACACACAACAGAGAACCTCTCACAGTTGAGCTGCCAGCTCGGATAAGACACACTAACTCTCTCAAAGGGACATAAATGTGCTTCTCGAGTCTGACAGAAGCTTTGCACCTCTACACCTGACCAGCGCTGGTCAGTCAGCCTCCCTCGTGACCTCTGACCCCTGTGTCACACACTGTGTGGACACAAGGCCTCCTGTAGTTAGTGCTGCCTCACTCCCCTGTTGCATTTTGTAAATATGCATGGAGGGATCGTTGGAGCAGGAGCAGGTGTGGTTAACCTTTAAGTTCAACACACACCGGCCGTGTCATTTGAGGCCAGTGGCGCACGCCAAATGTGCCATACAGACAGGAGAAATAGAAGAGATAATAAAGGTGTGATGTCACATTTGCGACATGGTCTTGCTACCTTGCTTGTAAATAAAGGGAGCTGATGTGTGTTGACACTGGGAAATAGGACAGCGGATTTTCTGACATGTATCAACCTGAGTTGATCAAGCTGAGTACGGATGTTTTGACATGCATCATTTGAAAAAAGTAATAACATTGCTGTAACATTTAACCAAGTAATACTGCTCTATCTAACATCCTTTTAAGCTTCACCCTGACAACATATTCACCATACCGGCTTTACAGCAACGTTTGAATTAAAAAGTCATTTGTTGATACTGGGCTGTTGATCCCGGTCCAGATCGAGGATTTAGCTCCTCCATTAAGGCTCAGCTTGAGCACAAGCTAGAGTCGCTGGGTGTAGTTCTTCAGCAGCTACCCCGGCTCAAAGTAGCGCAGACGTTTAAATCCACACTTGCTGTCACTTTAAGTGCACTTGAGGCCTCATTTATTGCAGAGCACTTACAAACTTTCCCATTTCCAAGAGAAGAAGAAGAAAAAAAGTGTGCATCTATTGAGGATGTTAAGTGTAGTTTTCCATTTATCAATGCCTGGGGAGCAGCCAGGCAGATGTGCGCAGGATCGGGCCCTGCCAGACCAGACTTTCTCTGAAGACATTAGCGTGCCGCAGTGAGAGAGCGCTCTCATCCTTAAGAATTTCAATGATGCGATTAATTGCTAATCTGCTTACCATTCTAACCAGTTCTACTTTGGGACGGTTCATCTGACAAATCCGGAGTTCTTTAACGTCTTACACAGACCGGAAGAAAGTGGAGCATGCAGGAGGAGGCTGAGCTCAGTGACAACATAAATGGGCAAAAAAATGTTCCAAATATCATTTTATGGTTAAAGTATTTTAATTAGACGGCCTTGGCTTTCACTTTGAGGGGATATTACCAAAGGTTTCCAGTGTGCTGGAGGCCAGAAACACCTATTCTGCATTCTAGATAGCATACACTACGCAAGAAACAACTAGCATAGGAAAAGCTTGATTTAAACATCTGTAGTATGAAATGGCAGGAGATAGGTGAGAGGGACATATGGAGCGGGGGAGGAGGGGGCAGCATGTAGTACCTCCCTTCAGTGAGGGAACACATGGATTTGGGTCTGCTAAATGTCAACATGAGTAAGTCATGTATCACTTTGTTTCCATGATTTCTACACAATTAAATCATTAAGTGTCATTAAGGGACTTGTGTAATAGCCCCTCTGGTGCTGGTGGAGGACTGAGCGAAATCCAGCTCTGCCCCTGCCGCAGTCTGCACCAGACTGGAAATATCAAACTATACTATACTTTACTTGTTAATCTGCAGGTTATTACAACATAATATCTCTATATGAAGCCGCATTAAAGCCACACACTCGCTTCCATTGTGACCCAAAAGTGAGTGAAAATCTGAACTCTGCACAATCACTGGGGAAGTATGAAGTTTTACTGTAAATGTTGTGACGGCGGAGGGAAAAAAAAAGGAGGAAAAATGGGTTTAATGTTCTGCATCCACTTTGGCAAAAGACTTGAGCGTTGCTGCTGAGCCAGGTCAACATTCTGGAAAATGAAAGAGTCATTATGAGTGGAAACACTTGTATTTAGATCATTACTTCACACAGTAATTATTACATACAGAGCGTAATGAGTCATTGCAAGAAGATTAGCTTGTTAATCTTCAGGAAACAAAGTGCCTGGAGGACACCGAGCACGCAGGAAAACATCCAGAATTATCAAATAATGTTTCATGCGTGCTATTGTAAACACAAAGTAACTGATACCTGTTCCTTATAGAAAACAAAGCGTTGATGAGGTGAAGGCCTTCGCTTTGACTGCGCCAAAGCTCTGGAGAACATTCACTTAAGAGGAAATGTAAGCTATGTTCCGTCCTAGCTCATTTTGACATTAAAGACACTAACTGGAACCATTACAAGCTGAGCAACACACCGGAGCGCTATGCCTCATACCTCTAATGAATAGATGTATAATAACTCCAACAGGCAGTTTTCAATTACATCCTTTTGGAAACAAATGGCTTTTATTCCTTGGAATACCAATGCAGCATTATACATGTCCATGCAAATACCTTGTGTACTTGGTGCTTGGGTAACAAATGGGCATATCATATGTTACAATTACCTCCTCAGTTTGGCCAGCCAATACATCTTCCCAATGAAATGGGTTGAAAGCTATGAATTATGGCCATATTTCAGTCTAAAAGAAACAAACCACTAATTGCGACGTGGCCTCTCGGTAATTTCAACAGAGAGCCCAGAAAGGCACTCCAACATTGGGGAAATCATTTACTGCTGCTCCTGCTTTATTTTGGTTTCAAATAACAGACACTACTAATTTGGTGTGGGCCTGACCCCTGC
>JBBMOC010000063.1:1634445-1718050 GCA_037975185.1 Centropyge bicolor | reverse complement strand
CCCCAAGGCCCCGTGGGGAAAACTCCAATCAGCCCACATCTCCACCAACTTTCCTCCCCCCTCCCTCTTCTTTTGCAAGCCGTCCTCGCTACCAGTGAACTGAAGACCGCCTTTCTGAAATGTTTCTGCTAATTCCCATTTCCTTTATAATCACAAGCTTTCATGTGAGTGGCTGGCCGGGGCCGGCTGGGGAGGGGAGTGGTAATTACTCTGGGGTCCCAGGCATTAACCCGACCAGGTGTCACTGGATGGCCTGTTTACCTCAGTGATTAATGAATGGACTGCTAGTCTCTCACTACCCCCACCCACTGCTCTTTTATTCAGTGCGGAGCGTGCCACTGAATCAATTTGCTGAGCAGTGACAGGTCTGAGCCACATCAGGCCTCCGAGGCCAGCCGGTCCACCCGAGCCCTTCTCCTCTTACTGGGCCAACTCGTCTGTTAGCAGTGCTAAGCTAATTAGGACAGAGATTCATGAATGGCAGCATGTGCCCTGAGAAAACATGTGTGTACATCAGTTTGTTGCAACAGTGATAAATAAGTTGTTGATTTTCTAAATTGCATTTTTCTCATTAATAACTGAACCAGTTGAATAAAGGTGACCTAGTATACAGGTAATGAATGCAAGGAATGCAATGGAAAAGAAAAGACAAACCCTCGTGTAATGTTTTATAAACTATAATAACAAGTTGTCATGTAGTGGCAGAGGAAAAGCTCATAAGTCACTTCAGGTTCAGCATCCAGAGCTGAGCCGGTAATAAGCCTCTACCTGGCTTGCATTAAAAGATTAACTTTTCATCATTTCCTTTTTTCCCTCTGATTGTACAATAGAGCAGGCCAGACCTCACCTGGTGACTCTCTGTTGAACGGTAAATATGTTTTACCATCTCGCAGGCTGCAGCAGAGCTGTTATCCACACTGTGATGAAAAGGGGTGTGAAAGCAGAACTGTGTCGTCCCCCTCACGTCTGTCAAAGAGGATATGGAGGGAGAGGAGCGCGCAGGCTTTGTGTACACAGGTGATTACCTAATCAGCATGTCCTCTCTAAGAGGGGCCAGCGAGGGTTCACGCCACTCAGCCGCCACGACTGAAACCTCCCAAAGCCAAATACAGCCTCATTGCTACGATACTGACACAATAACACATGGGAGGGAGGATGGCAGACACAAGGAGGGTCGATTTCCAACAAATGAGCGTCTCTCTCTGCAGCAGTGGAAGCAACTAATTAGAGCATGTTCACTCTCATTACTGTGACAAGCTTTTTGTGCAACAGATTTTGTTTTGTAACATGACTATGAAGTGTTTGTCATTGACCTAGAGCACACATATCAGTGCCAGTAGTGAGAGAAGTGTAATAATAGAGTAATAGAAGTAAACTCACTTTTACTGTTACTGTTGTGAGTAAAAGCTGTGCATTGAAAAGGTACTCAATAAATGTATTATGAGAAAAATGGTATACACAATAGCATTCACTGAATTAGTGTTATTGCATGAGCAGGATAGCAGCATTTTAATATTGTAGCTGGTTGAGGTGGAGCTTTTTTTAAATTTTATCAACTTTATATAGTGCTGGGTAATTTCATCTATAAGAAATTAGTTTATTTTAGAAACTTATAAGATGTTTTAAATGTAAAATTGTAATAATAAAAGTACCTGTAAACCATAGTTAAATATATGTAGGATATGTGAGTATGTTCCGCTGACATGTGCTGAAGTAGAGGTAAATTAACCCAGTAGTTTTTTCACTGTAAAACAACCCTAGTTAGTCTAGACACACACACACACACACACACACACACACACACACACACACACACACACACACACACATTTTCAAGCAGTATTGGAAATTTGGACACTTATTTTTGAATAATTTATAATGATTTATTTATTATAAAATATTTTAGCATATAAGTGAGAAAAATGACATTAAAAGCTTCAATTAATTAATAATGGTAGCGGGGAAAGCAAACTTGACAGCATCTCCAGTATTACTAAATCGTATCTAGACAGTATACTGGAGTTTCTGCAAAAGAAAAGACAAAATGGAAATTGGAAAGACTTGACATAACAAAACAACAAAAACTGTTTTGCTGAAGAATGAACAATGACTTGCATTTTAGAGCAATCTTTACTGAAATCCAACTTAATCAAAACATCTGTGCATATAAAATATTCCTCTTTCTCAACCTCATGGTCTTCAGTCAGTTTGTCAGATTGTATTTTTCAAATTACAATTTTTCTTTTTTTGAAGATTTTTCAGGGAGATATTCTGTAAATAACCTCTCAGCTCTAATTATTATTTTTTTTTATACTTTTTACTTTTATTGCCACACTAATAATTCCTCTTCGATCATAAAAACCATGAGCATAACTGTGTTTCAGGCCTTCCAGCCGACAGAGGAACACTTAGAAGTGTCAGTCTATTCATCCAAGTTGTCACTTCTCACTTTAAACCTTATGAGGCACATTCAAGTGACTCATTGAGACGTGCTAATAAAATGATCCTGTTTGCTGTAATTGCTACGTGTCACGACAGAGCACATTCCTACTTATGTATTCAGGCTCAACTGGCGTGCAATGACATCAGCTAACAGTGAACATTAAGACAGGCCATTAACAAAGCTGATGAGTTACAAACCGCTGCTGCTATTATCCCAGAGCTCTTAATGGATCGCATTTTGATTGTGTCAGCCAACACTTGAGTGACCTTTTACATGACGGTTGAAGCTTTGCCGTACACTTCCAGCAGCTGTTTTTTCCACACTGCCTGTCAAAACAACATGTTTGAGTCAGGCGGAGGTGGGTGTTAATACGGAGAGGTTGGAGGGATAAATTGTTGTGACTACCACAGGTGGGGACATGGAGAAGGAGAGGCGTGACAAGTCGAGCTGTCACTGAGGAATGCTGCTGCATAGAGGAGCGACGTATCCGCGTTCACAGCACAGGTGGACTGGACGCTCAGATGGATTAATACAGTGTTAATGAAAGAAAAACATGTCAAAATTACCCCCCCGCTCAATATAGTGTTTTTACACCTGCGGTTTTCTCTGCTGTTTGCACTTGTATGCCAGTTTATTCTGCGTTTCACAGGCCGAGGGCACACAAGAGGAATTAGGCTATCATAACACCGCTGTGAAATATTACATTTCGTTCCCGATGACTGCAAAAGCACAGAATTACAATTACAAAGGGATCACAGGGGTGATTAGCGTGGAAGACCAAACATATTGTTTCAGACGCCGAGCATGCATCATATCTGTGTGTGGTCTCGTGTTGTTTTGTTTTATAAAATGTGGGCTGATATTTATTCCATTACCTAAACGCCATTTTGATTAACAAAGTGAGATTCTGCAGAAAACAGTTCTGTGATTACATTTGACTCAACTGGGGGAATGGAGAGATGTTTGCTTTCACAGTGCGATTATTTTCAGTTGAAAAGTTGGACAAAGTTGGAAAAAGTATTCGGATCTTTAGTTTAAGTAACAATTTTTGTTAACAGCGATGTATTGTTGCTGGTCAAGGAAGTGCTGATTTGAACGACCCATTCGCCTCACAATTGCAATGATGAAGAAGTAAAAATCAACATGAAAAAAAGACTTCAGTAAAGTACAAGTACTTCAAAATTTAACTCAAGGACAGTATTTGTAAATGTACTTAGTTACATGACATTTGGTTGCATGCCCTCCTTTATTCTAAGTGCACTAGCTATGATGTTGATCCCTCTGGTGCTCGAGCTGAAGACGTGGAAAACGTCTCACTTTATGACTTTGACAGATGGTGACAAACGTCTTATTGAACGGTATGGCTTTCTGATGAATTACGCCAAGATCCATTCAGCAAAACTCGACGACACCGAGCCAGAACTGACCGGATTTATATGGAAATGCTGCTTTGCCATCTTGAATGAACATTAGCGAACTTTGTAGCAAGAGTGGCCTTGTCTCTGCCGTGGAGACGTCAGAGCGCTAATGAAAACTTTTTAATGAAAAAAATATTCATTTTCTCACTAATGTCTGCTGTTTTTCTTTCCAAAACCCTTCAGTGATTTTCCTTAATAACATGCAATCTGTCACACTTGCAGCACTTTTGCATGTCATTTGGCAAAAAAGCTGAACTTCAGCAGGCTGTTAGTCACGAACCTGAGCTCTGTCTGCAGGAATTGAGAAGCAACAGAGCATCACCTACAAATCAGTGGTTATTAATTCCAGTGTGACAGGAGAAGGGGGTTGATTTAAGAGCTGGGACATCACCTTGATGCCCAGCTGTCACGTTTCATTCAAACTTCAATCCACCAGCAAAATAAATACTTCTCTGCTAGGGGGGTGTTCCTGAACTGCTCTGTCTGTCTACCCAGTTGACTGTTTGCCAACACACACTGGAAATACTGTAACTACTGACCAATACTGAACAGATAATCACCAAACCAAACCATCTGTGAAATAATGTGTGAAATTCACGTTGTAAAATTCTAATATCTTTTAATGTTAGCTGGTCACACAGTGAGACTTAAGAGGCTCTGTGTATGGAACAATGTTAGTCTCTTAAGATAAGATAAGATAAGATAACTTTTATTGATCCCCCTTAGGGGAAATTTACTTGTCACAGCAGCAGAAACAGGCAAACAGTAACTCAAAAATAAATACCAGTAAAGTGACTAATTAAGAAATAAGGTAGCAATAATAGGAACAAGAAAAATAAATGGCATAAAACAATAAAGACAAGAAAAAGTATTTACATTAAGTGAGGTAGAGTATTTACACTATGTTACATGTTTTCCTTGTTATTGACATCCATAAGTAATAGACATTCTATATGAGAATAAGGATGCTATGAATGCTATTGCACAGAAATTGCTGTTGTATTGCACTGGAAAGATATTACATTATTACACTATTTGCAGTGTACAGCAGAAAAAAGTAATGTGATTACTGTAATATATTGCTGTTTGCTGTAACGCAGTAATGTAAGGCATTACTGAAAAAAATTGGGTAATATTTTACTCGGTACAAATTTCAGTAACACGCTTTACAATCATAGACTGTATAAAACATGGATGTAGACTTCGTGACGTTCCCAATAGATTTCTGAAGAGCGAAAAGAGAATAATCGAAGTGCACAGCCATGTCCACAAAGAGGTGGAGCGAAGGTGGAGCCGAATGAAGCCTGTTTAATGAAACATGCTCACCCGAGCTACCCGGCTAAACTTCAGTCTTGGAAGTCTTGTGCTCACAACAAAACACAGCCGCCTTGGTGGCTTTGTGCTGTGAAATTGAATTAAAGAGAATAAAGGAATAGAAGTAGAAAAGACTGTATCTTGTCATGTCATTAGGCTTTAGGTAGAAATATACTGGGCTCTAGCTCTATTGATTTTAATATAAATAGGCCTACAGTTACAGTGTCTCTATCACAGTTTATCAGACTTTAACCTTTTGTCTGTTTTTGAGATTCTGGCTATGATTTTTCCTTGTGTTGCACCATGAACCATCATTGTGCCTATTAGGCAATATATTTTACTGTTATATATTCTGCTGTTGTTAGCCTTAAGCCTGGCTCAGTCATTCTCAGTCTCAGTTATTGCCCTCCATTAGATGTGTAATGAGGTATAAGCTAAATTTATAATTTATAATGCCAAATCCATACTTCCAGTTAATTTGGTGAAAGTAACTTAAAAGTAATGCAGTAGTAGTGTAATGCATTACAATTCAGAGACAGTAATATTGTAAGGTAACTAATTCCTTTGAAATGACAGTAAAAAGTAATCCATAATGTATTACATATTTGAAGTAACTTGCCCAACACTGGTCACCGCTCCTTCTTGCAGGGTGGGAGTCTTAATCTGTTGCTGAAGGAGCTGCATAGTTCATAGTTTTGGATTTAAGCCAAATAGGTTGTGTTCGAATCCAAATTAAATCGATTAAACAAACTGCGTTTTGAATTTGTTTGAGGTCGTTTTTGAAAAAACCTGCCTTAAACTCCTCAGAGGGAACCGACTGTGTACTGAGAAGGCACGAGGCAGCTGGGAAAGGACGATTCTTATATACAAACATGCAACTAGAGCAATCTTGAGCCGCCATCCATCAGAGGCTTCCTTTGTAGGTGCAGGTAGTTTGGCAGGAGGGTCATCGGTCAGAGTCTGGTTTACACCTCTCTCTCTCTGCTCCAGGCCGGTGGAGGCCGACCGGAGGGGGGTCATGGTATTGATCAGGGCCTTGGATGGGGGCCCTTGACCTGCACCTCCATTTAAAAGCTATAAAGGAAGCCCTGCTCCAATCTAATGTTTTCCACTGAGGTGCCAGGGGAGGTGGTGGACACCTGCACTATGTCATTGTGTTTAGATTGGGAGCTGCGGCTGATAGGGCCAGCTGGGCCTCTCTATCATCAGATCCAACAACGCTTACAATAACAGAGAAGAAGGCAACACAGAAACACATTAGCTTTCGTCTTATTTATGGCATTTGATGACAAGAGTACAGCTCACAATCCAACTTGGACATTAGCTGGCTCAATTGATGCGAAGCACTTACGGAGCTCATCCACCAATGTAGTGTCTAGTGCGAAGATGCTTGTCTGCTGTAAATATTAGGTTTGGGGAACATTTTTAGCTTGTCAAAATAAAGCCCCGCAATTGCTTTTAACGTCCTTAATCTTTGGGTGATTGTTCAAAACAGATTCTTGACTCACTCTGCCTTCCATCTGTTCAAACAGCTCCCTTCAGCTGCAGAGGACAACAACATTCACATTCTCAATTCTTCCTCACCTTATGGCATTAGTAATAGAAATATATTCTAAACAGTAAAAATTACAGACATTATTGGATGGACTATGGACATTATCTTTTTCTTAGAGTCGTACAAATAAACTTTTCAACATAAATGCAGATTTGCAAAGTCACTTAAAAAAGAACTCTTCACTAAAATACTTGACCTGTAGCCATATTGATTTCATTTTGGGACTTGGACTTAATCCTCAAAAGTAGCCTGATGAGTGATCCTAATGATGAACCTAATCATAGAGCTTTATATTAATGTTTCAGCTTATTAATAAAACATGGAGCAGGGAATTGACTCCACAATTTACTAAAGATATCCAGCATTAAAAGTAATTAATCAGTGATGAAAGGGTGAAGAGGTTAACCAAACATAGCTGTCCTCAAATCAAGCTTTTCTTTTTCATTATTTGGAGTTGCCAAAACCATGCTTGTTAAAGGGCCATACTGTTTTAGCAACTGCAAATTATGTCTTTACTTTAAAAAGAATGGACTAGTTTTAAATATCTGCTGCTAATTTTAGATTGTTTTGTGTGTTTTGCTCCTATTTGAAACCTCCATTGCTTTTCATTAATTTTTGTATAGTAACAGAATCAAAAAGCAAACTCTTGAAATTTGCTTAAAGCTATGTTTTTCTTCAACAAATCCCATAAAATGGTCTAAATCAACAATGAGTTAATTCATCTCTTGATACTGAAAATGTAAATCTTTAATAACAGGTCAAAATGTTTAGATTCATTTTTTTAAAAATGCCCTCAAATTTCCTAAAACAGTTGTCACTAAATGTGGCTTGAACAGGAGGAAGTAAAGGAACATGTCTGCCAGTGCAGCTGTAGTGCTCATTGCTGTGTTTTTAATGGAGGTCGATGTAGCTTTATGGCACAGAGGAGTAAGATATAGAAGGATTTACAGACAATATTGTTAGTAGAATCAATTAATTGCTGGTTTTGGTCTTATTAAATTATGACAAATATAGAATATCATCACTAGTCATTTGCTTTAAATTCTATCTTCTATTATAATGAACATGAAGTCAGCATTGATCTCAGAATGTTAAATAATTGTGGTGAGATAAAGCAGAACAGATATGTCAAATCATTTAGTGCTTTAATGGCAGTGTCACACAACAATTGAGTAACTTTGACAAGAAATAAAGATGTTGATATTCATTGCAGTAATTCATTTTTACATTGTACATAAATGAATGGTAACAATGGCTGCGTGGAATGGGATTGTAGGTAAAACACATCCAAATTTCATTTTGAATGAAGGGTCAACTTCATTTGTCTTTTTATTTATTTTTTCACCTCAAATAAAACATTTTCATTTTCAGGAAAACTTTTGAGTTGGAGAAAAGTTTCCCCCCTGCAGGTGAGGTGAGGAGTGCATACAGCGGCTGGGCTGCTCTGTTTCACTCAGTCTGTGTGTGTGTGTGTGTGTGTGTGTGTGTGTGTGTGTGTGTGTGGCTGGTCCCATTGCTAGATCTAAATTGCAGCTAATTACTGGGTTGTTTTCTGTCAAAGTTTTCCCTCGCTGTTTCCATAAACATTAACACCTACCAAAGGAGGTTTATAATAGGACGTCTATGCTCGACGACTCTGCTGCCCGTAACCGCAAAGCTTTTATGGTGTTATGTTGTCGCTTGTCTGCAGTTATCATGAGGGACATGAACTTTTATTCATAGCCAGCATACGTTTTCATTTAAAAGGAAATTAGAGTCATGGAAGTCAGTTTTTGACAGAGCTCGCTGTGCTGGGGAGGCAGGAGAGAACCAGAAAAGAGAGGTAAGAACAGAGAGGAAAAGGAGGGAGAAGAGAGAATTGCTTTGTGGCTGAGCAGCCTTGGGCAAGGTTAGCGGAAAGGCACCCATCTGGCAGCGTGGATTTTGACTGGCACATAGTTAAACAGTGATGCAGTTTGACAAATTTCAAACAGAGCTTATGAAAAGATAACATAAACACAATAGTCACTCCGTGCTCAGCGTCCACCTGTGTGTGTCACCCCGGAGTGTGAGCTAAAGGCCACTGTTAATGAGCAGAGCCGCTCGGCGCTCTTGGATTAAGGTCTTTGTAAAGTAAATCACTGTCAGATAAAGGCACAGTGTTTATGACGTACCATTAATATTTTGATTGGAATGTTTAAGAGAGCTAGCTCCTTAATGCACACTGTCCTGGGCTTTAATGGGATGCACTGGCATATCTGCCTCTGCCCCCCAGTGTGTTAACAGGTCATGAATCTTTTGCCAATTTGAGCACCATAGTGTTATACAGTTTTTTTTTTCCTTGGTGGAGACATGAGTCCGTGTATGGCTCGGTGAGATATTCTTGGCAGCTGCAGCGTTGGAGATGGGAGGGCGGTGGGTAGAAGGGTACGGATCAGATCAAACATTATTGATTGAATATCCAACTTTGATTTGACAGTAACCCTAGAATAACAGAAAAATGTGTCATTTTGTCTTGGGTGGCCTTGGAACACAACTAGGTTTTTCATGTGAAGTGTCATGAGGCAGGGTTAAAACTCTTGAAATGTGGTTTGGCAGCACAATGTTCAACTTTCATTAATTCATTCCTACAGCAAAAACATTAAGCTTCTGCAGGAGTCACCCTCACAGTACTGAATTAAAGAGCAGTTAGCATTCTCACTAGTGCTACACTACAGCAGGGAAGCTTCTAAGCCTCTAGCTTGGTCTTCAATCATAGCCATTCATGTCTTTATGTTTCTATTTAAAATATTTATGTAGCTATTAAAGGCAACTGATTATCGGAGACCAATGTGGGCTTTAGTGCAGCCATGAAATGAATCCAAAATACTAAACCATCATATGGGCTGGCTGCTCCGGACCGTGCCAGGAATGCTCGAGCCAGATGTATTAAAGAATTCCACATCATCACAAATTGAATTATACTTTTGCTGCTATGTCCATCTTTTCAATCATTCATGATAACATTGTACTAACCAAGTTAATTGCTGGAAACATGTTGAAACGAGTGTGCAAAGTCCGAGAAACCGGAGCACTGAGACGATCACACCAGCCAACAGCTGAGCCAGATTATTTAAACTGATTTATTTTGAGGTAAAAACTTCAAATGACCAGACCCAAAAAGTTGCTGATAATCCTTAGTGGTTACATTAGAACCGTGTGTAATAGCAAATTTGAAGAAGGAAGTCACTCTGTAAACTGTGATGTTTTTAATGATGTAACTGATAGAAATGATGATCTGCAAAAATTAGGCCCATAAGTCTTAATGTTATATCATTTGTCTCTAAGATAAAGGTGCTGTATGATGGATTTTAAACAGTACTGTATCATTGTATGAGCAGATCTGGACATTGTCATTGCATAAAACTACTGACAAGGTGATGGACATCGTTGCCCCAGGGTTATTAAAACAAGCCAAATATCAGACCAAGTCTGTTGTTTCCTGCTGCAAAAAGAATGTTGCTTCTTGGCTGCCAGGCATTTTTTTCCCCGCAGCTTTACTAAACAGATAAACATGATGGAAAATCATTTTTTGATCGGCATCATGATTGCTTCCACCGGCTGCCGTTGCCAGAAACTTAAAAGCTTTAGCTCTGTTGGAAAAACAATGCTGTCTTTCTGTGTTGTGTCATGAATAAATTATCATTTATTCCAACAGACCTTGGACCCGCACACAGAATGATGGTCTCCTTTGGTAGCTGACCTACAAATATAGGCAATAGTTATTTATGGCGCCAATAACTCCTCCAAACTACAGGCCCATCCAGAAAGACAGACAAGTGTTTTGTGATCTGATTTTCCACTTTTGACAGGACGATGTCGCTGTTTCCAACATAAAAGTATTTTCTGATCTTACGATGCTATGATTAAAGTTTGGTTTGTTTTATGCTTAAAAACACCTTAGGTTTGGAAAATATCATGATTTGGATTACTCAGTTGTTAAGATTTCAGGACATGCATTGTCATGCTTACAATAATGGCCACTTGGTTGAGGTTGAGATCGTAGTCTTGGTTAAAAGAGTCAGTGTTGTACTCTTCTGTTGTTGGTCTATACAACCAGGCCGACCTCCTCTGTCTTCGGACTCTGTCACTCTATAACATAGTCACATGACTTCTTCCCTTCTCCTGTCATAACTCTTACAGCCCCTAGAGGGCTTTATCACGTGAACATAAACATATGTTGTTTGAGCATTTGCTAAAAGGACTGATTCTGTTGGTCTTGCGAGGGCAGTCCCACTAAATGAGATGTACTGAAGAATGGATCCTAAAGCTTGGACAGCAAGGTGGATAGATGGTCTTTTAGGTCCTCCGGTTTAGTCCAAGTCATGCCCAACATGTTTTCCATGCACATCTTTTACATTCATGTTAAGGAATCTCCACATATCTTGCCACTAGTCATGGCTATACAACGGTGATTATAACTGTCACCTCTTGTTGCTGTCTCCAAGGCCATCATAGAATTACTTACAGTTCCTGTGCCAGAAGGTTCTGATTGTTTTTACTGAAATTCACATAAGGCCTGTGAGGAAACTTCTCCAGTGATTCCAGAGCCATGTGAGACACATCTGGGAGATTACTACGGCTGTGTCTTCCAGTTGACAAGCACCGAAGGTCTTCTGCTATTTTAATCCACGCTGAATATTCCAACAGCCTGCAATCAAACCAAATGAGAGAGAGGACGGGACATAGAACAGAAGGTTGTAAAATTAAAAGCAATTGCCGGAAATTGTGCAGCGTGATTGTTTTCTGCATGTCTTGTTCAAATAAATATCCAGAAACTGCAGCGATACACAAGCAACACAAGATGTTACTTGTAGGCCTTTAAAATCCGTTTAATATCAGAAACGAGTTGTTGTGACATATTGTAACACTAAAGCGCAAATAAAACTCAAATAAATGTGATTGTGGCTTTTAAAATACTCGCACCAATTTTGTGCTTTCTTCTTTCTCTTTTGTCTTTGATATTAGTCAAATTGATTTAGAATTGCTCATAATTGCAATAATAAGATGCAGCTGCAGTCAAGCTGTCATAATATCATGAATGGTAAAAACATTCCTCGTACTTGTTTGTAATAAGTGGTAAGGGAAATCATTTCTCCATTCACCCACATTATTCCAACAATGTATTAATAATCGGGGTCTTCCATTGTTACAGAGGAAAAACTTAAGAGTCAGTGTCAAAGGATCAGTGTGGATTTCTGAGAAGTAGTCTTTCATTGCACATTCCTGGGATGTTGAAAGACATTCAGATAACACAAAAGTCCCCCTCATTTAAAAAAAAAAAATTTGCCCTGGGTTTTGCCTTTCAGGGTGCGTACAGACTGCTCCACCTAACTGGGCTGGGTCTGAAATCACAGAGCATGAGATTTGCTGTCGTCCATTTTATTTAATTATCTAAATTTTGAGTTTAAAAATGCATCCTAAACACTGTAAAGGTTCTTAAATATCCACAATTGAATGAAAAAGGGAAGTGTCCACGACATGCACAAACAAACCCACACTCAATGCTCCACTTTTTATAGATTACTGCTGTGTGACTTTTCAACTGGCAGCGATGATGCAAAGTGATGATGATTACTAAGTGTCTGAAATGCCAATTTGCTGCTCACTCTAGACTATATATATATAAACATCAGTGGAGTTTACTGCACAGGGAGTGAGTGAATGAGTGAACGAGGGAGCAGTTTCGGACACTGCCCTGATGAAGCCGTATGCAGCCTGAAAGGAAAGCCTGCAGACATTTCTCAGGGCTCAAAAGAGTTTGACCACCTTTGCCAGCATTTAATATATATAGTATATTACTATAATTCATAATCTCTATTTACTGTTAATATTCTCCGAAAGGATGGTTCGGTCAAGATGACAGACAGTAAAACACACAGCAATTAAGACAGATTTTTTTTTTTTTTTAAATCATGTAAACCTACACTCTTGTAAGAAGAGTAAAACATGGAATAAAGTCAGATTCACATTCATGAAATATCTTTGTGCTGTGTTTTGGTATTGGTTATGTGAGACCTGAGAATTCTTTGTTTATTGTTAATGTTGATTGGCTAATTCACTTAAATATGTTTTTTTTTAATTATCGTTTTTAATTTTGCTTTTATGGGAAAAAGATTGATGTCAGCGTGAGGAGTTGTCTTTGCAGAGTTCAGCTGTCAGTCAAACGAGTGCAGTACTTATTTTTCTTGGATTGTCTGTTCATGAGGCTGTGACTGTTAATGTTAATTACTCAGTGCTTCAGGTTATTAGCAACAAACTGGAAACATTACACACAAACATAAAACACATACAAGTTCAATATCATACAAATTAGCAAAATATTTATATATAAATATATAATTGTGGTGTCGCTGCCGGTAACTCAGACATCTATTAGTTTTATACAAATCATAAATCATTTCAGAAGCAGTTTATGGTATAGCCAGTCAGTGTGGTAGAGAATCTCTTCATTATCTGTAAACTTAAAACACGTCATATCTACATGAAAGTAAATGTGTATGTGCACTGACTAATGGGTTAATGCTAAATCCTGCTTGTTCTCCTCTTGCTGAAGTTTCAGTAAGAGAAAACTATGGTTTATTGCATCCCAGGTCTCAGCAGTTAACTTGGTGTGTACAGTATTATTATAACTACTACTAATAATATATAATAATAATAATTTTTTATCACTGATCATCAAAAGCTGTAATAGCTTAGTATATTTCAGTAAGGTGCATTTAAGGAAGCTGTTCCTTGTTGTTGTAAATTAAGAGGACATCATCAAATTTCCATTTAAAGGACCTGACTTTATATTTAGAGCATTGCAGTGTGAAGAGTTATTTGTGGAGCAAAATGAACTAACACGTGGTTCTAGCTTCTCAAAGGTGAGGCTCTCCATTGTACATCATTGTAAATGGATTATCTAATGTTTTCAATCTTATTGCATTTCATAGACTAATTATTTAATTAAACATTTACAAAATAGTGGCTCATAATAAGTTGCAGCCTAAACTCTAACTCTGCATTAATATTTATAATGTCAGAGCCAAATGGAACCATGACTGATTCCTTAACTAGAAAAACAACTCTCCAGAGGATCAAGTGGTGCTTCAAAGCAGCTTCCTTAAGGACCCTCTGCAGATCCACCTGTTTGCACTGAGCACACCAAGCTCGACTACTAATACTTAAGATAATAACATAACTTCAGATAATAACTGCTATGTTCTGTTTAGCTTCATGAGTCACCATGAACGATAAGAATCAGGAGTCAAAAGTGCAGTAGCTCGAAAGGCTCTAATGTTTTCTCACAGTGTTTCTTTCCTGTTCAAACTGAGTTTCCGTTTCTTGCCTTTCATCTGTTTTCATAATCTGTGTCACTTAAGACAGAGTGCTTTTTCATAGCCGACGCGTCTGACCATTTAGCCAGCACAGAAAATGCTCAAGACTATCAGCTGCATCTAAATGAGAAGCCAAATATGAACGTGAAACACATCCGTAATGAATTATGGAGGGCTTTAATAAGAAGTGAAGCTGTTTCCACACTGTCGGGCCATGATACGATGCCTGTAGTGAAGGATCTGTCCAAACAGCTCTTGGAACACAATGTGAAGAGGGCATGACAAACCGTCATGACGTTTGCATTTTAGTTTAAGTGAGTGTTGGTAAGATGGCCTCAGAAAAATGTTCAACAGTTCAAACCATTAAGCATTTAACCAGCCTGTCATGCGGGGAACTGTTTTAGGAAATATAAGAGCTCAAATATTTGGTCGTGTTCTGAAGAGTAAACTTCAGGGGAATCTTTCACAAAAACAAAATGAACGTAAATTCTTCAGCTATGCACCATGGGTAACATAAGTCTTGAAGTTGTTACCAAAGATAGATCTCTGCCTTGTCATGCCTTACTCTTGAAAAGCCCTAGAAAGTGGGATTGACTTTCAAGCTGGATTTTGAAAGGGAAGGGGTTTTGTGCTGTAATTGCTATATAATGAGGGTTTTACTGACCTCCTGCCACATCTTGGCCATGTTTTTTTATTTACTCGTCTAGCAAAAGGCAACGACTCTGTTAAACAGATGGAAAAAATATGTCTCTCCAGCTCCTGCAGGAATTTGATTTTTCCCAACAGCTGTCTTGCTTTATACAAGCATGAAGTCAGGGAATCGCCCATCTCAAATCAATCACGCCGGCTGACATTTCCTGCAAACTGTGCTCACAGAGCCGACTGGAGGGGCGGCGGGCTGAGAGAGGAGCATCGCCGTGACAGGCTGATGTGCTCTTGTTTACGTCCTCTAATGCTTTCTCCCATTAGCTGCACGACTGAGAGCTGTGATCTGAGCCCCAGGAAATCACCTGACACCTGCGGGAGGAAACTTTACTTTAACACAACTCCATTAGTTCTGCAAATGACTCTGAGTGCATTGTGGTGATGATGATGGACCAGTTTGCTACTATTACAATTTACAATTCTTTATAATGACTCTTCAAATAAGAGGAATTCTGACAGCGCTGGGTCTTGAAAAAGAAAAGACTGATGTTGCTGCACTTAGTTCATTGTATTGATTACAAGTGAAAAAAAAAATTGGGACTCAACATTATGCTAAATTACTATAAAATAGTTTTTTGTTGCACTACAGCCAATGATTATTGGTCTTTCCTGGAAAAAAATCTATCCATGGTGCACAGGAAGCAATGTGTTTGGAAATAACCCTGTATACGATTAGAGGTTGAAACTTGGGATTTCCTTTTTCCGATGAGGAAAAAAACAAAAAACAATCCCTTAATAGCATTGCGTGTAGAATTTAGCATCTTTCAAATGATTCTGAAAATGAATCAAACCAGTCTCTGTGTCATTATCTCAGAGTCCCCAGGTCAGGCCAGGTCTCTATTGGGAATCCCCATGCAAACAGATGTGCTTTTATTTGCCCACCTTTTGAGATATCTGTCTCATTGAAAAGTTGCAATAAAGAAGAGAGAAGAGACTGTGCAGTTTCATTGGAACTACAGCCTACCAAACAAATATTTCCCTTAACTGAGAAAATATGTTTTCTGTTGCTGGATAGCTAGCATGAACCCACAGAGAGCAATGAGGTCGGTTCAGCTAGATTATAATTCAGATGAATAGTTATAAGTGGATTGTTTAATGCTGTTTTTAACACTGTGAGCAGCACCAACTACTGTAATTCCATTTACGTCCACTGCATAGGGGAGAATATCTCAAAATCTGAACATGTTAAATCAAAAATATCTATATAGCTACTTGGTGGGAAGTGAAAAGATAATCTTTTTGGTGATTTGGCTTAACAGGCCCTTCATTTTCAAATCTCATGGTGACCTTAGAATAACAACACTTTCACTGACATGATGCTGCTGTTTCATAAGTATAACACCACGTGCATCACACTTCCTTGTTTTTGTTGGCACATTGCAGCCCATCTTGGCGTCTTACCACCTGTAGATCAGTGGAATCTGCTGAGCTGAGGAATGTGCACAGCATCACCTGCACGTGCATGTGCATCCTCGTGAACGTGCACGAGACAACAACAAAACAGGGATCCACACAGAAAAATAGCTCCATCATGCTACTAGAAGTCAAAAACTACAAGGAGGGCCTTTAACATTTAAAATGCCAAACAGCGACAACACTGAAAGCAGCATCAGCAATGAATGGAAAAGTAGAAATCTCTGAGACAGATGTCTCAAAACCTGAACAAATAAAACTAAACTATCTGCATGGCCAAATAACTCTGTCATCATTAGAAATGAAAAAGAAATAATCTCATAATGCTGATTACAATGTGTGACGGAGAAGTGATTTATGGGAAATGTAACAATCAGCAATACTAACAGTGATATTACTATAATATTTTTTCTTTGCCAAACTTTGCATATCTGATAGAACAGGTCAAATACCCAGGGGTGTGTTTTGTGGACAATCCTGAGAAAAATTATTTTCCCCCAGATGGACATGGCAGCTTGAATATTCATTCTGGTCATTCTGAATTATAAAACGTGAGTCTGAAGTCTGAGTACACATAGAACATAGTATTTATTTAAACTGCAGGCCTGGGTGAGTGCCCACTCACTGGCACAAGTTGTTGTAGAGAGCGAAACAGTGAGGACCTTATTCCCCGACACTTCAAACTGCAAATGTTGCTCTGCGGTTCACTTCATGTCCCCCTCAGAGCGCTGAGAGCTCAGCCTGGTAATGAATGGGAGTCACACTGAGCTATTTATAAAGCTGAGAGTCTTTGAACGTGTCATGTGTTAATGTGACTGCAGCTGATTGCCAGGATAATTAATTATTGTGCAAAATGGAGAATTTAGAAATGAATCATCAGGATTGTTTTGTCATGTTACTAAGAGAAGTGTTAGTAAATGATTCTTCGCCATGAC
This sequence comes from Centropyge bicolor, assembly GCA_037975185.1. Taxonomy (NCBI): domain Eukaryota; kingdom Metazoa; phylum Chordata; class Actinopteri; family Pomacanthidae; genus Centropyge; species Centropyge bicolor. The sequence goes on along the minus strand of JBBMOC010000063.1, from coordinate 1,700,930 downwards.
TTATGAGGAATCTAATTGGTTGGCAGCTTGTCTGGCAGCCTTGTTACTCTGAGGTTTTTCTAGTCTTCTACTCCAGTCCCAGATATTAAAGGCTCAGTATGCCCATATTAGAAAAAAATATTATTTCTTACTTTTGAAAAATGACGCCAACATGAGAGTACTGCTGTTCCTCGAATGGCCACTTGAGGCTGGCTCCAAAAGTTTTTCAGTCCCCACATCCCCCAACATTAAGACGCACAACTTTACAACAGAAATGAACATGTTTACCATCTGATACAAAAAAAAAAAAAAACAGTTTTGGTCTCTATAGCTGGAGGTGAAGTTTTATATAACTCACTCATTTAAATTTAACACTTAAAGTTATGCCGGATGTCTGCTAGTGTTTACATCAGCTAATTCAACTCACTGAAATTGATCTCTTGGTTGTGTTTATGGTGTTGTCCCCTTATGGTGAATTTTTACAGCAAACACTGGTTAGACATTGTGGCGTGCCATGCAGTTAATTGTACTCACAGACTGTCCAAAAAGTCTGTCCTCCAGTTTTTTTCTTATATTTATTTATTAACTAGCTAAATAGCCAGCTAATGAATTAAACTCAGGCTAAAGCCCTCGAGCAAGATACCCAGCTGTGTGGTGTCATGATGCAGGATGTCTGCACTGTCTTCTGCTGTGTCTCTCCCTGGTGTCCAGAACGAGTTTCTCTTGGGAGAGACAGTGGAGGTTGATCGAAGCTAACGATGCTAACAGGAACGTCTGTTAGCCACAGTTGTTAAAGCAGCTGTATCAAAGTCCAAATGTATTAGAGAAGTGTTACAATTTAGGATGATAGTACTTTTAAACAAAAGGTGTCTGTGTGAGGTTGGACAATAAAGGTCCACCATGTTAGTTAATGTAATGCAATCTTAAACCTGCCAGAATTGTCAAAATGCATCAATAACCTGTGTGTAACTTTAAAATGTTAATGTCACATCAAAGCTTGGTTTCAGAATGTTAATCCAAATGTTGCAATATCATGAGGGTTAAGCTGCGGATGGTTATTAAGGTTACACATTAACATATAAATTGAGGGCCCACAATTCTCAAGTTTATTATTTTAATCAATGTGTATATCTTATCTTATCTAATTATTAGCAGTGTAAGCAGTGCTGTAGTTTGCCAGTATCACAGGGTCAGCCGGTGGTTGGCTCTGTTTTTGTCTCCACCAACTTCTGACTGAAATATCAGGCTCTTTAGCATAAATTCTCCACTTTCTTCATCTGAAGCTAGTCACTAACTGTGTTTCCACCAGCATATCTCACAGTATCTCGTTTGAAAAGATGGATGGAAATGACAAAAAACATTTACTTCACGTGACTGATCTGCTCTCTCCATTCTTCTCCCATAGATGGCCAAGGAGATTGTTTTTTGTTTCTTCTCCCTCTTTAAGGTTTATTGGCAGATAACAATTGCCTGGTCTCGTTTCTGGTTCGCGACCACTACTTCTTCTAACTAACAACATCTGCCGAAACTACAATTTGTGTAACTTACTTTATTCGCTCCAAAGCAGTTGGTGGAAACGTGCCAAATTTGCATGCTTTTAAAAGTGTGCCATCGTTTGACAGTTAGATAGAAACACATCTTGTCTATCTCCTATTTTGTGCTGGGCTCGTGGCAGTGACCAAAAACAGTAAAGCTGTGGGCCAAAATCAAAGAAATGAGCTGGCACTAAATAACTATGTGGAGCTGAGGGGAACTGTCAGGTGTTAATTCTCTGTGGTTTCATTACACTGAGTGACTTGTATTAAACGCAGTCAATTCAGCCATTGTTAATACAGAGATATTGGTTAGTGCTGTTTTAAGGATGTCCGTTGATACTGACCCATATTCCCACTAAACTAGCACAAAGCAGTTAACACACAGTAATCTGGAAGCTCTTCAGGCCCCGGGGCATTTTTCCATTTGCCTGACCTTGGCACCTCCAAACATATTTATTCACCTTGGTGTGGACGCAGAATTTTTCCAGCTTGATTTCTAAAATCTGAAATATTAATCCAAAACTATCTACATGGATACCTCTAAATATGTGCTTATATTAAAAAGGAGGAATTTCAACCTTAATTTTCAGTTGTTCTCAAGATAACACAGTTATTTCATATGAAGCGCATCGTGTCTCATTACAGTAGGAGCTGTAATACTGGTAGGCTTATACTGACACACTCGTGTTGTTGAGCAGTTGTCTCTTCAATCGTTCAGATCGAACAGATTCGGTCATGTTGTTGCCTTTGTGTTGTTTTGGCTAACAACACTGTTTTGGCTCAGAACTGTTTCTCCTCGGTTGTTTACCGTCAAACCTCCCGCTTGCATTTCCATCAGAGGCGTATTGAATAATTACAACATACCTCCCCTCAACATCAACATTGTTCAGTTAGAAGTCGACAGAATTTACAACAGCGTTATTAAAAAAGGCAAGTTGCAGGGAAACATGAAGTGAAAACAAAGAGAAGAATGGCAGAGCTAATGTGGAGCTGGGCCTGCACAGAGTTGGGTTTCAGTCTAATTGGGATCATACGCTGCATGTGCAGTTTTGGCACATACGTTAGATTAATCAGGGGCTCTTTAATCGTGGAGAAATTCTCCTGTGCGTGGCTGGGCGGACGCTGCCCCCCCTCCAGACCCCCAGCCTGCGCTCTGTCTAAGCACAGACCTTTTGACTCCATAAACACCCGCTCTCAAAAATTGGGGTCAACCTCTCATTGCTCGCACCAGAGCGCTATCATGCCACCACAAAGGGTCCCCTTAATGATTAAATTGCATCAAGTATGGATGTTCCAAATCTGCAGATTCCTGGCGGCTGACTCTTCCTCCTGATTGTAATTTATGTCGGAAGTCATTGCTGTCCAACACTCGGCCTGTTCAAAGCCCAGGAGGGAGGATGTGCGCGTGGATGAAGCCTGCATCATCCAGCACACTGCAGCTTTAATCTGCACTGTGAAGCCAAGACGACCTCACACATTCACCTCGTGCCATTTACAAATTGACAACAGTGATAAATGCATTTCTAAAATGTGCTCATGTTTTTCTTTCTTATTGCTGGGACTCCTTTGCCAACCTCAGCTCTGTTGTTTAGGTTAACCTGTCTTTAATCTGCATATGATTAAGTCTTGACATAAATTTGACATTCTGGGCAGGGACTGATTAGCCATTTACTCAGATGATGATGATGTGTGTGTGTGTGTGTGTGTGTGTGTGTGTGTGTGTGTGTGTGCGCACACGCAGTGGGGACTTGCAGATGTCTCCATGTGGATCTTGAGGTGAAACTAAGAACTGTTATACAGGACCACCACGTAAAGAAGAGGTGCTCTTTGAAAAAAAAAATGTATATATTGGGTGATTAGCAGGAATGTTAAGAATCTGGATTCTATAGTTCATCAAGAGCTACTAGTGAAAATTAATACAGAGTTTATTAAGCCTCAGAGGCATCACCACTCTTCATCCGGATGGAACTAATATTAGGAAGTAGGCTTCATAATACCAGAGCATAAGGTCATTTCATCCATACAATAACCTAAAATATTCAGTCTTTTTCTTATAATTAAAATTCCATTCTTTATGTCCATTATAACCATGAAACATTTTTTTTGTCTCGTAATGAATCTCAGGTTGCTGAAATAAGTGTTCAACCTCAGTGCCGAAAAGCAGGTCTTTGAAATTTGAAGTGCTGGTAATTTTATATACAGTATATCCAGTATACATACACAGACACACTACATATACAAAAAAAAATGCCTCTTGGAGGATGAGTTGGAGAAAATGAGCAGACGCCCAGTAATAAGCTTTAAGTATAATGTGTGGATGCAGAGTAAAACTTTTCAAACACAAATTGTGTGTTTTGAGCCTTAACTGAGAGATTCAGACCTTTAATTTTCCTATTTAAAACATGTTTAAGGCGAGTTTCCTTTGAAGTGAACGGTCTGTGCGCTCTGACTTTGTTCTTTTGTTTACACCACTTTATACATGCTGACATGAGCGCTGGCGTTTGCCGCATTATGACCCGGCTGCTTATTGATCCCATACACTTGCAGCTTCAAGGACGACACCTTAACCTCAAGGTCATCAGACGCAAAGTAAGGCCTGTGGAAAACAGGCAGGAGCAAAAGCAGAGAGACACATGTTCGATTGCACACTCTTGAAAATTTAAATATTTAAAGCCCTCAGTTTCCAGTGTTTGAACAGATTTTCACACAACAGAGACGATAAAGATTTAACAAAGTGTCTTTTAACTCTTCTCAATTGCACTTTTGCGGATGTTTCTAAAAAAGTTGTGTGTGTTGCTGTGTAAAATATAAATGAAATAAAATGTGATCATTTGCTAATCCTTTTTATCATATTCAATTAAAAAAAATACAGACCAAATATTTCATGTTTTTCAGGAACGACAACAGACTGTGAAAGTTGTAGACTGATCCAAAAACACCTGTTTGGATCATTCCACAGGTAAACAGGTTCATTGGTAGCAGGTGATAGTGTCATGATTGGAAAGGTTTATCCTCACAAGCATGAGCACACGACTTTATAAAGGATATTGCTTCATGGACGCAGGAACTTTTTGTGTGTGTCAGTAAACACAGTTTTTACTTAGGCCTATTTTAACTTTTTCTTTAGAATCTGGGTTGTATTTTTCCAGACTCCACTTTGGGTTGAGTCTCTGATTGAAAGACGTGTTTGGTGATTAAGGCAAATTTAATGCCATTTAGAAGAACATTTCCTGCTATGAAAACACAGATGTTTTTCAGATCGTTTCAACAATCAGTGTCTCTTGATTTGACATAATTTGTCATAATAAATATCAGTATTTTGTTTACAAAGTATGGGCAAAATGCTTTACTGCGACTGGAGGGTGCCCAAACATTGGTCTACTCATCTAGGTCTACAGATGATTTGTTATTATTTAATTTATTCTAAATCCTTTCTCTATTTTTACACCATCATATAGAAGCTTAAATACTTGTGCCAAGGCTGGTAACACTGATGGAAAATTTTCTGTATATCCACACTGCCTCTGTTTTATTACAACACTCATTTATTTCATTGTTTTATTATTTGATTTTTATCTTGACAGCATGTGTGTGTGTGTGCATGTGTTTGGTGAGGCAGATCAAGGAAAGAGAGATGTTAACACTTTTCTCCATCAGTGTGCACATTTTAGATTTTTATATAAATCCTACAAAATTAGAATATCAACAGCATTGCCTGCGAAAACACAACCGGCTCAAACAATTTAGTTTTCAGCAGCCTTTGATAAAAACGACTGTTAGATCCATCCTTCCATCCACAGCTGGACCTGCTGGCTGTTTTATAGCTGAATGAGCAGCGTGACTGGGCCTGTAAAAAGAAACCTGGCTGTGTGCTGCTGACCTGTCTGACCATGAGACAGAAGACTGCTTTTAATGTGATTGACTCCTGTCTGTTTTATACATGAAAACTGTCTTGCTTTTTTGCAGAGAAGTTGAACCTTTTTCACCTTGTGGATAGTGAGTATAGAAATACTGCTTCATTTCCCGTCATTAGAGAGTTGCAAATATGTTATGAGGCCTGTCAGTGCTCCTATCAGAGCTGTTGGGCAGTGCCCTGATACTAACTTACATTACTTACTCTACATGAAAGCAAAAGTTAACCATGGCTGTAATGCTCTCTTTTGGTCCCACGCACTGAAGACTTTATCCCACTTAATATTATTGTTTAAATAACTAGGCCTGTAATGTTGCCTCTGCACAAGGGTGGGTTTGTAGTGATCTTATTGAAACTGTATTATCTGACTTATGTTGCCTAGACAGTACTTTAGAAGGATAAGGCCTGTGAGCTATAAATAGGCTATTAAACTAGTCCAGAAAAAATAAAGTAGGCCCATCCTATAAGAGAAAATTATAAATGTTATTATGTTCTTAAAAATAGCACTCAGAATCTAATTCTAAAATATCTTTTGAGTCCTTGTTGACTTCAAACTCTGAGCCAGACACCACTTCTTCCAACGCACTAATATTAACAAACCAGACAGAGGTTTGCATGTTGCATCCTTCGGCAGAGTGTTTGTAACAAGCAAAATATTATCACGTTATCATCATATTTACTCGTTGTATTCTGACTTTGATTAAAGCTGATTCGGTGTATGCTAAAGCTTCAGGCCGCGGCTCCAGCAGTAGCACTCTGTGCTACACGCACACACACACACACACACACACACACACACACACACACACACACACACACACTAGACCATGAGCACATGACCAGTTACGAAAGGTTAGAAGAGAAGGTCTTGATGTTGCATGCTATTTCATTATTACGGAGAGCGGAGATGTTTTTCACACGTGTGCATTAAAAGGTTGGAATTCATCATTTTCCTCGCAATTAAGGATAAAAAAACGTGGTTTAAAATACCAATTTTAGCCACGTATGTGAATCACTAAATGCAACTTTCAATTTTCTCAAATAAATACCTGCTTAAAATAAGACACGTCCTCTCGAGTTAAGTTAATGGAATAAGTTGTGGAGGCTTTCGGTCCAAGACTGAAAAAAACGCAGACAGCAAACTGAATAATATTTCGGTTTCATGAATTAGACTAAATAATTCTACATTCTTTGGATTTGATGTATATATTAATAAACAGCGCGTGCACAAAAAGCTGGAACCTATTTCATATTTATATTTGCATAAGTCGATTAAAACGCTGGAACGGTTCCATATATTCCTGAGTTTTTACTGCGCCTGAACGCCTCAGCGCCGCCGTTGTCTGTTGTCTGAACGATATCTCTGAAAAATCTTATCTGACTCTGACTTTTAAAACCACATCAAGATATAACCCACAGGCGTTAACAGGCTGCCAGCGTATTAAGAAAATGTTAGAATCAAAAAATGAGCAAAAAAAATCTGTAAAATTAAAACATTAATAAATAAAATAAAAAGCAGGCTTTACATCCCACCAACTTACATCTTATATAATAATATGAATGTAACATCTCTAATTTAATCTCTAATCTTTAATCTCTCTAATCTCTATTTAATAAAATTAAATTAAAGTCAAGCTGGTGACATTATACAGTAGAGATCAGCATAATAACACTTGCATTAAAATGCTTGGCAGCATTTGGCTCTTCCTAAAAGCTCTAAGCAAATAAGCCTAATATGACCACGCCTCAACTATATACTCAACATGTTTTCTTGCAGAAGAAAATCAAAACCATTTTTAGAATCATTACGGGAAGAGAAAATTTGAAAAGATTTTCTTTGTTCCATTTTTCATTAGTTCCTCACAGGAGTCAGCACCACCTCCTTTCTTTCATACGACATAAAGAATAGCAGCACCAATGCATGTGTGAATCCACTTCTTCCTGCTAAATCAAAATATGATAATGTTAAATCTGGATATTTCTAAGCTTTGTTTACTTGCTGGCCTGATTTTCCTGCTTTGACGCAAAAAATGGCAACATTGAATAAGTCTGGCTGTGTTAGTCTTTGTCTGTTATTTCTAATGCCTGGTATATGACTTCATACCTGGCAAAACGTGTCAGGAACCAATGAGACATCTTCTTGTTGTGATGGTATGTAACCATATTAGGCCCTGAGCCATGAGAACATGACTATGTGTGACTGATGAGCCTGTAGGCCATCATCATATTCACGTACACACTGGATTCAAATCTAATCGTGAGCGCTCATCCTTTATAATAAACAGAGAACAGTATTAGTGAAAATATATTTAATAATTAAACATAGCATAGTTACACGAAAGGAATGCAAAACAGACGAGTGAGAGTGGATCCATAGAATATAAAGGTTAGACCTACTGCAAATGTTTGAGTTCCTTCCTCAACAGCAGCAAGTTCACCATGAGGGAGTGCATGGTGGGGCTACGACAACTGACATGGCTGCTGGAGGATGGTGGCTTGTGCAGTTCGGGTCTCTGCAGGCCCTGTGAGTCTTTGGAGACTGCACAACACAATCCAGGTTCAGGAGCATCAGCACATCCTCCCCATGCCTTTTTGCAATCCGGCCCCATCCAAAAGATACACACTGAGTGTCCCAGAGTTTCTGCATATAGAGTCAGAGTATGTGCGAGCCGCAGCCGGGTCATTCCTCCTGAGTGCTCTCTAAGTGGGAGCTCGAGCCCTCGGACTGGGGGTTGGCGTCAGCGGCTGATCTTTCTTGTTCAGAGAGCTGCTCGCTGCTGGGGATGGAGTTCTTCTTTGGTCGGCCTTTTGGTTTAGTTGGTGACTCCAGGCCTCCTCCCTGCAACACCTGTGAATGTGAGCAGTAAAATGTGGTTTAACAAACAGGCTGTGATGTAACTTTGAATAGAAAAAAAGGTGACCTATATGACCTCCAGTTAGTGATAATTCAGTACACCAACACAGAGAATGTAGTTTCAGACAGTTGTTTATGGTGCGCTTTTTTCTAAATAGCAAATTTATATGTATAACACATTTCATATAACCCTCTAAAAAGATGGGCAGCGCCTGCAAAAAACAGCAGTAAACTGAGGCCTTCACTCTGAAATGTTCATTTAATTTAGTCCTTATGTACACAGGGCGGAGTCAGTGTTAATCCACTCCACCACCAACATCTGCTGAAATAATACAAAGCAAAAATATTTCCTGTTATAATATTTCCTTCTTGTTGCTTGTATTGTTGTTCTAGGTCTAACCTCATATAAAATAACCGCTACCACATCATCACCATTATCATCATCATCATCATCATCATCATTATAATGAAGAATAACTCACAATTTTCTTCCATTTCATCCTTCTGTTCTGGTACCATGTTTTCACTTGCAGCTGACTGAGGCCCAAAGACTCAGCCAGATCTATTCTGTGATCATGAAAATCAAACATTTCAAAACACAGTTCGAGATCAAATCGGCTCACAGGTTTGACAATATATTTCCTGTCAAATGCAACAAATCAGATGATCAAATCTGGCAAGTTGCACTTAATAATTCAGTGTATTAAACTGTAACATTCGAGTCACCTATAGTGTTATTAAAACTGCAAAACATCCTCATGAATAAAGAAAGAGCAGCTTATATTTACTGGTCAAACCGACAGAGTAAACAGGCTGTCAACAGTGTGTCCACCCACCTGTCAGGCGTGGACAGGTACTTCTGCTTCTCGAAGCGCTTCTCCAGGCCCATGAGCTGCAGCTCGGTGAACACGGTGCGGCTCCGGCGGCCCTTCTTGGTCTTGCCGCCTCCGTCGGCTCCGTGCTCCAGCTTGCCGCGGAGGTGCAGGTCCAGCGGCAGGTGGTGAGAGGCCGCACCGACCTGCAGGCCTTGAGCGGCGGACAGCAGCGGGGAGCCGAGCGGGGAGCCCAGCGAGCAGGACAGCGGGGAGATGGGGAACTTGAGGAGGCTGGTCTGGTCGGCTTTTAGCACTGCGGGGACAAACAACACACACACACAGATACACACACAGACACGAGGTTTGTTTTAGAAATGATGCTTTAACTTGCAGATTTTAAAATAAGAACAAGAGGTTGTTGGGTTGGATCATCAGTAAACACTGTGATTATAACAGGTCAGAGTTCAGGGCCTTGTGGGATCCCTAATCTACAGCTGATGATTTTATTGTATTTATAATAAATATGAGGATCCTGTTTGGCTCCACATTGATATCAAACAGCAACAAAAACAGGGTCTTATCATTTGAAATGGCCTAAAGACCTTGATACTGTCATGTAACCATCATAATGATTAGTTGTGTTATTTGTATCTTCTTTTATTATCATGTTCAGATTTGGATTTATCTTAAAAACCTGAGCATAAAAGCATGTCAGATCATGAGATGGAGGCCTGCAGCACCAAGCCCTTCTCACACAAAATATATGTAACAAAAAAAAGGGGGCAAATCTTTACGTAAACCCTTGCAATTATAAAATAATAGTTTAGAATCTGAAAAGCATTTAATACAGAGGATATTCTGGTTCTGTAAAGCGGCTCATTCATGTGATAGAAAACGGGCGGAATAGATGGCATTATGTAGGTATAAACCAACGTTTCCACATCAGGTATGACAGTGGAACTGGGATTGTTTTTACTCTGGAATATGATTAAATATTGTGACGTCTCTCAGTCATGTAGGAGTTTTGTTTACTTAAGGGGAATCCAGATTTTACACATGCAACTTATAAAACTTAATTATATTATAATTATATAATATTTTAGCAGTTGGACATTTTTCTTAATTCAAATAAAAACACTTTCACTACTTCACAATAGACCTGAATGTATCCTAATTATTTCCAGAGACACCTAATCGATAAAGTCAGATATATCTGAATTTATCCTGCATGAGACTAAAGTGAAATGATTATTTTTTTCGACATAAATTTCAGGAGCAAATTGATGTTAAATATAATCCTAATTTGAAATGGATGCTATCATTATATATTATAATAATGCATTATATTTTGATGTATTATCTCCAGTCCCTGCAGCTTTTCCAGCACCGACATGGCCTCGATCATCAGCCACTCACGCGGTCTCAGCAGCCTGTCTTACCCAGCTGGTTGGGGAAAGGCCGGGCCGACAGCAGCGCGTGCACCCCGAACTTGAGCAGCTCCCCGGCCGGAGCCGACGCTTTGTGCTCCGGGTGATCGGTCAGGATCTCCTCGATCATGAAACTCCTGTAGCGGTGAGTCCTGTGGTCGGGGTGAACGTCCGGAGGATAGTAATGCGCCCCCATGTCCAGAGGATGCTGCATCATCTGATCACCTTCACCGACAGCGAGCACGCACACGGGGTCACTCCTTCAGTGGCCGGCTCTCATATTCCCCCCGTGGTCCGGAGATCGAGCCTGGAGATCGGAGTATCCTAAGGGTCTGGATCGAGCCAGATGTGAAGCAGGCTCCAGGTGGCCGACTTTCCTCTGCGTCCTCTGCGCCCTTTACGCACTGCTTCTGCTCAGGTGTGGTTCCTCTTGGAGATCAAATCAGGAAACTTTGGACCAAAAGCTCCCGAACCGGGCCGTGCTCATGCCCACTGTGTGTGTGTGTGTTTGTGTGTGTGTGTGTGTGTGTGTATGTGTGGAAGTCGGAGCTATTAGTCAGCCGCTGAGCAAAGCGCGTCACCTTGGCAGTGAGTCGGGGAATAAGGCTTTGGGTTTTATGAGTCCTCGTCGTGGCTCCACCTCTTCACAGGGTTTGTCTGCTCGGTGCCTTCACTGCATGAAGCCCAAGTTACATGCAAAGCCGCACATGTGCTGCATGGTTTTATATGCAAAAGGGAGGAAAATAAGGAGCTGAAAGGACGAACATTTTAAATATCCTGCAGGTGACTTTGTGAGCAATAAGCATTATTCTGATGAGGAGGATGTGAAGCAGTTAATACAAGACAGGAAGCTCAGTTTAATTATAATTAAAACAAGCAGGTTCATTTTGCAAGTGTGCAAAGTCATCAATACTTTTTATTTTTGCGTGAAGATGTAATTCTATTATTATATAATGTCTGCATTAGCATATATAACTCCAGCCTTCGTTGGGAGTTTGCAAGTTGTACAATATATACATATAATATATAAAATTTACATATTTTTTGTCAAAAAAAAAGATCACCAAATTAATATTGGGTCTATTTTTTATTGTACTGCTGTGTCAGATCTAATATGAAGTAATAATTGTCAAAATGTTGTCAGCTCAAAGAGAAATCCTAGAGGTCAAGAAAACCCATGCCAGAGCACTTCTGGGATTTTTTTTTTCTTCTTTGGTTATTCGGCTCAAATTTGTGAAATATCTCCCACAGCATATTTTCAGCATGTCTCGGGGCTGCTTTGAGTAAAGCTCTGGCCTTCTAAAATCCACTCTGTAGTGGAAAACCTCAAAGAACCTTCGGATGCTTTTTTTACTTTTTAAATTGTTTTAACCTTTTCTTTAAAATAGGCCACAGTACACAGCAGTCTTTATTGGACCAGGGCCTAATGTGACAGATATTCCAATTAACAACATAATAACAACATATTTCAGAACAGGATACCCATAAACTGCTGACTTCTAATCTTTAATTGAACAGATTAGTGAATGTGTTTGAAATAAAACTTAACAATCACTTGTGCATAAACAGGGTTATAAAAGTGTGTTGTAATGGAGGAAAGGCAAAATATGTGCAACTGAGATGAATACTGCAGATTTAAGAGAAGGCTGGATAGTAAAGTATAGTTGTTAAATAGTGGAGCCCTTTAGAGACAAGAATAAAAATCTGGAGAAAGGATTTTCTCAGAAATGCTATAAAGGTTTTACGACCATGTTATCCAATAAAGGAAATGTTCCCAGGGGAAGTGAAGTATGACATTGACATTTCACACTGACAGAAACTTTAAGTAACAACAGATCAGGAAAATTGGGGGATATGAGTTATATTGTTGGAAACTGTTTTAGCTCTTGATACAATAGTGTATCCCATAATAAATACAGTTCTTTTCAGGCATGTCTTTTCATGGTACAAAATCATGAATCTCCAGAAGAATGTGTATCGCGTTATAAAGTGTAACACAAAGTCAGGTTTCTGAGGATAACAAAAAAACAAATCTGGAGTTTAAAGCAAATGATGCCCTTGTCATATTCAAATGAGTTGTCATTGGTCAGACATTTGCAAATGATGAATTCAATTGTTCATGCACTTCCTAATCAGTCATATTCTGTGTCATGAATTGCGAAAGGTCCCCGCCTTTAACTGCAGCTTTGAAGATGCTCTTTCCATCTCATGGGCCAAGTCAACCAAATGTTTAAGTGAAAAACTCAGGAATAGGTAATGAGGTACAATAATGGATTTGCTCCAGCTGTTTAAACATGCATGTTGCCCCAAGCTGTTGTCATCTCCAGCTGAATTGACTGGCAATGTTGGAACATATCTTCCTCTGGTGGTCACTTTAGAGATTGCAAGGAGAGCTTCCCTGCCAAAGGATGGTGATTACCACCGCTGTAGTATAAATGGGTGAAACACACATTGTGACCTGCTTATGATCGGCCACTTGCAACCAATTTCAACACTGTATCTCTACACTGTATGGTATGCACAGTTGCACAGTATGTATCACCACCACCAACTGCAACTTGACATTACTGTGTACTGTCCAAAAGTTTGGAATCACCTGCCACAAAAGCTTGATTTGGTAGACTACAGTCAGATGGTTGAGGGGACTACTATGTATTTTTGAATGGTTCTCCATGCTTTTACATTGTAGAGAGTCCTATTTACAAATTTTGTCTTGTACATGGAGAACCTTTGAGCAACAATTATACAAGAATATGAGAATTCACCAGTCATTGGTAAAACAAACTGGAGGCTGAGCACCAAAGTTTGAGCAAATTTGAATAGGAACCGGTTCCTGTTTCAGTATCAAGTGCACAGCCATGCCTCTAACAAGCTGAAATAAACAGGAGTGGGGATGAAGAAAAAAGGGTTCCTAAAACGTTTACATCCCAATTATACCATTGTGGTTCAATAATGATTGAGGATCACTTTCACTTTTCTGGACTGCAGAACAAATTCAGACTGAAATGGTATTTTGTGGGAAAATAGTTACAACAATATTTGCAGTAAAAGAAATATCCTTTTTAAAGTTTGAACTTAAAGCACTAAAATGTCTTTTGCTTAGTGTTACTTCAGTTGAATGTTTCAACATCACTGTGCAGAATGATGCACAGCAGTTTGCTTTCACAGTCACCTGCTGAAGAGGGGGAAAACTCTGGTTCCCTCCCATTGGTCCCCTGGCTGTGTCCAGTGGGCTGATCTTGCTCCATGGAGCCCAGGCCTGTTGGTGAAAACAATAATGCATACAACAATATGCAATATTCTGACACAAACCTGTCAGCTTTTATCCAACCAGCAGTGAAATGGTTTTGGATGACTCTATGATTGTCAGACACCAAGTTCAAAAGTAGCCCACATTTGAGTTTTTCGCTAGAATTGACAGAAGTTTGCACTACAATCTGTATTTTGCACCAAAGAATCTATTTAAAAACTAATGTTAGTGAACTACAGGAAGACCAAACAGTTATCTCTTTCTCCTCATCTGATAGTGATAGATCACTGAGCTTCCTAAGGTATTTAAATAGTGTTTTGTCAGCAAAAATGCTCAGATTCTTGGATGATGTATGTCCATACGTATATTGTTAAAACATTGCAGAAATACATTCATCAATCAAATAATAGCATTTTTTAGAGTTGCATTTTATGTTGTTGTAATATTTGCAACTCATTATCACCTTCTTAACTCCCCTGTTGTCCGAGGGGTCAAAAATGACCCGCCATCATGTTTAACAGCAGAGAAAACCCCCTAAATGACCTTTTTCCAACTTGAAATTTTAGGACTTTTCCTATAGTGACCGAAAAAGAGAAAAATTGTCTTTTATGTCTTTTATATTTTCATCAATGCTGTACACCACCAGGGTACAAAGATTGTCTTAGGGGTCATTTCTGACACTGCATTTAAAATCACAGTCACAATGGACCAAAACACACACAGCAACATCACACACACACACCTCTACAACCACAAACACACGCACACGCAGAACTGAACAGAACAGAAACTTTGATTGTATGTGCTACTGATTGGTTGCACAAAAACTCAAACTTCCTTGTGCAGCTGCCACAGCACCCATCCACAACACAACTCAGGTTCAACACTTTCAAACGAAATTACTTGACAGCATCATTTACAAATGGGGAATGCAGTCAGAAGCTATAAAGGTGCTGCAGGTGACAGTACCACCTGGTGTCTCTGTGCTGAAGCCATGAGTGCAGTTGTCAGTGCCAGCAGGTCATAGTTCACTGTTTTGGACATCCAGGAGGAGCAAGAAAGCAAAGATTTAGAGGACAGTTTATCCCAAAAAGAAGATGGCGAAGAATACAACTGAGAGCATGATGCATCTTCAGATGGAGAAGAAATTCCCCAAGCTTTTTGTTGAAGAATAGCAAAACAACATGGTCCTCATCACCATTTGACAGTGTCCACAAGATGCGTAGCTGCCCATGTGCAAGCCTCAACATTCCTTAAGTTCATTGAAAAAGTCATCCTGGAGATGACAAATTTCGATGGTTTCCGTAAATATGGAGACAATTGGAAAAGGATGGATGAGACTGAGCTGCGTGCCTACATAGGGCTGCTAATCTGAGCAGGTGTTTACAGGCTATAGGTGGGCTCTAGTCTCTGAGACACTACACATTTCTGCTACTTTCTTAGAATATACAAGTCTTATCTTTTGCTTGATGTGACACACACAAATGTAAGGTCACATTTATGTTTTTATTTTAATTTTGAAATGTTGTTTCTTAAATAGAAATATTGTAAATGGACTCTTATGCCCAGTTAATATCCTGGTGGTACACAGGCTACATAAAAACAATGTCAATTGTTTGTTATTTTCAGCCCAGTCGCTAGGAGGCAGTGGCGCCATATTCTTCTCCCAAGGACCCTTCTTGTTGCCCGGACTTTGGCGATTTCCTCATTCTGCTCAATGAGGCTGCATTAAGAAGGACTAACGCATTCGCTGTCTTTATTATTTCTCCTGTTTTAACAGATGGTGGACACTTAAAAGTTATAAAAGTACATGCACATGTTGATTAAGTTTTTATATTGCTCTGGGATTAATTTTGGCATGTATGGTGATGTTTTGAGTTAGTTTGTGACCAAGAAAAAGACGCAGCTTCCTTTAGCAGGTGGTAGCGGTCACCTTGAGGTTTAGCGTAAGTAGCTCGCTAGCTAGTGTAACCTCTGTGTTGTGTAGTTTTGCTGAGTCAAGGTCTCGGACCTGGTCTGGGTTGTCACAGTTGATTTTATTTTCCTTCTGCAGTCAAAACATAAGTATAATGGGCAAATACAGAGTGAAGCTGGATGCTGCTCGTGCTCTCTCTCCATTAATTTCTCCGGAATTTTATATTTTTTACATTTATATAAAAAAACATGTATACATACAATAAATATCTATATACATTAATACAAAAATAATAAAGATTTCATAAACTGGACTACCCTTTTTCTCTTTACATTTCATCAACTTTGGGACACACGTACTATAACTATATTATGATCCTTTTTAACTATGTTACACTAGCAATGGCTAAACGTAATTATTTTTGAGCTCCAGTACAATTCATTTTCAGTTCAAAAGGTTTTATAAGCTAACATGTGTTGTGTCTGTTTATATGTCATTTAGTGTTGAAATTAGTGTTACTATTGAATGTTTTATACCGTGTTCAAGCCCTTTAAGATGATAATTCACGCCATCCATTGAAGCATTATTATATGTCCTGGCCAATTCTAGCATTATGCTAAATTAGTCATAGAATACATTTATTATAAATAGTGTATAGTGTAAATGGGATAAGAAACCGAGAAGGGCTATACTCCCTGATCTTTCTTTTATTTTTATTGTTATTTTGGTTTATGCTGAAAGCAGATACAAATGTGATTATTGATATGATTGTGAGTTTAAATAACATGTATACTGACGTGAAAAAAAGAGAATAACAGGTGTTAATAAATTCATTCTGCTCAATGAGGCTGCATTAAGAAGGACACACGCTTTCGCTGTCTTTATTATTTCTCCTGTTTTAACAGGAAACTCATCTGCTTACCGGTCATCACTGCGAGACCTGTAACAAGGTTACATTGTAACATTTGTCTACAAATGATGTTTGCACCTATGCAGTATCTTTAGCAACAATAATATTGATAGTAAACCTCTACTTTAGAAAAGAAAACACTTGTGTGTGATGTAAGAAAAACGAGTGGTGTCCACTGGTTAAATACAATCTGTCCTCCCCCTGAAGAGGGAAAACCCAGATATTCACAAAGTGTTTGATGCAGGACAGGTTTCTTCATGTAAAATAGATTTTGGGTTGAAAATTCAACTAAGCTGCTTTATTTTAGAGGCTCAGTGGATGACAAGGGGAGTGCACTGGACGTTAACTGGTGGGTTAAAGCATCATTTTATATCTGCATGTTGCTCCGGAAGGTGTGTGCACCCAACATGTTGAACTGACTGTAATAGCTTTTCTGTGTTTTCAGGAAGGCAGTGATCAGTGTTAATTTTGACAAGAACTTTTCTTTTCATTTTAGTCTTAGTCACTCACCAAAGACTTGATTTAGTTAAAGTCACATTTTAGTCTTTTAGTTTAGTTTTGTTTTAGTTAAAATTTAGTC
Organism: Centropyge bicolor; assembly: GCA_037975185.1. Lineage (NCBI taxonomy): Eukaryota > Metazoa > Chordata > Actinopteri > Pomacanthidae > Centropyge > Centropyge bicolor. Next base: position 1,683,752 of record JBBMOC010000063.1, on the reverse strand, counting down.
AGTGGAAATCAGTTTTAGTTTAGTAGATTTTTCAAAAGGATGTTTGTCATGGTTGTAAAAAATATTGTAAACAAACCTTTAATTATATGTTTAGTTCTTTAATGTACCATATTACTCTTGTATAATAAATATGAATGTCTAAGCATCGTCTTCACGTCCGGCATATCTTTATCTTTGATATCTTTGACACTCGTTTTGCGTGAAAGGCTGCCATGCTAAGTCATGAATATAAAACATGAATAATAAAGTATCTCAATGACATTTCTGAAGTCTTCTGGACTCTTTGCCTCTCTTAAGCACATAAAGATCTAGTGTTAGTGCTGTCGCAGTCCTACGGATCTACGTTATGTTCCGGAATCTGCGGAAACAAAGGAAAATAAAAATGAAAAAAATTGAATGCTCATTAGCATATTTTTCCTCTTCTTCTTTGGCTTTATGATGACATCACATTCTAAATACAGATATATTAAAAGGCATCCTTCTGGATCAGTACACACTCTTCGGGTATCTGCACTTGTTTGCATCTTGAGATTCTCTTGTTCGAAACTTGGACAACGTTGCTTCTTTTGAGTTTACACGAGAGTTGCTGACTCTGACCTCCTGAAAAAATCAAGGTAAGTGTGAAGTGCCCCCAGTTCCAGCTCATAGCCTATTTTTTCAAATCCTGAAAACTCATCTTTAATGTGGTCCTGCACTGTGACACACTTATGGTATTTAAATATACAGTTATAATTTATAATAAAGAAATAAATGTAAATTTACCAACATGTCAATATAACTATATCTAATAACTTCATGATAAAAAAACACCTGTCCTGACTATTTCCCACATACACGGACACCGACGAAGCCGGATCATCTAACAAAGAGATTCAGGCCAGAGGCAACATCACCCCCTCCACTCACCGCTCCAGCAATGTGCAGGAGGCTGCCAGAGTGAGAAAGAGGAGGGCTAGTGATGATGGAGAACTGCCTGCAAAGAGACTGCGGAGCAGTGAAGTCCCCAATCCCACTGAACACAGTGATGTGTCAGTGGAGGAGAGAGGACGGGGCAAGAGAAAGGCCAGTGATGATACCCAACCACCCTCAAAAAAGACAAGGTGGAGCATCAGCAACACCAACGGCAATGACCCCAGTGTGACGTCAGAGGTGGATTCCTCTAAGAGGAAGAGAAAGGCCAGTGATGATGGTGGGGCACCTGCAAAGTTCATCACGTGTGCCGACAGCACCAGAAACACTGCGTCCAGCATCAATGTGCCCAGCTCCGCCGTGTCCTGGACTCCATAGACTTGCAATGGGAGGACATTCACCATCTTTCTGGAGGTGGCTTTAATGCTGAAAGCTACAGGTCTGCCAGGATCTGTGGGACAATCTGCTGCAGTGTCCCTCCTGGACCGGTACTTTCTGGACCAGGAGTTAATTCTGGTTATGGAAAGACCATGTCCATGGACCTGCACCGGTACCTTTAGCTCCACAGAGGATACCTGGAAGAAGGCGAGGCAAAGGTACAGAAGCTGGCTGGAGTCAGCTTGTTTGATTTACACTGTTGAAAAGTTGTATTATCACACTTTTTCACTTATTGTGCAAAGATTGACCCTGAACAGTATAAAGGCATGAGTTCATAAATACATGTCACATGGAGCTTTTTTTTTTTTTTTTGCTATATTACTGCCATACTTATCACCATCGACATCATCATATTGTTGTAGAGACTTAGAATGAAGAGAAAACTCTTCTTTACAGACCTTTCCCACTCTCTCTATTTCTAAGCTGATTCTGAGACAGCTGGTGGACGCAGCCATCGACATGCACTCCAAGGGTGTCTTTCACCGGGACATCAAGTTGCAGACCTGGTGCAGGCCGACTCTGGTGTGCCAAGAGTGCGCATCATCGATTTTGGCTGTGGCAGCTTCTTGAAGGAGACACCCTACCATTCCACGTGTGGTATGATATCTGGCTTGTGATCCTCAATCATTGATCAATCTCTGAAAGAATGACTTTTGCGTTTAAACAAAGCTTCCCCTCATCCATTTTCTTTCTTTTCCCTCCATCTCTCTGTCTGTCACTTTGGACCCCTTAGTTGATGTGTGTGTTAGGTACCTGTGCATACTTCCCTCCAGAGTGGTTTGATAAGCAGACCTACTGGACCCTTCCCACCACTGTCTGGCAGCTGGGTGCTCTCTTCTTTTCACTGCTGAGAGGACAGAGGTGGTCTGACACCCAGAGGTTCATCCAGAGACGCAATAAATACAACCGTTCACTGTCCACAGGTAAGACACACATGCACACAGTTTCATACTGCAAAGTGTCTTGTGACTGTCTTCTTTTTTTCATTGGACCACTGCAACTGCACACTTAAACCTTTTATCTCCTGATTTCTTTCTCGCTTTTCAGATGTAAAGAATTTGCTGAAAATGTCTGATCAGAGACCCTGGCCTGCGAGCTATACGCTGCAGGAACTTCAGCTCTGCTGTGCCATCTGACCATGCAGACAGACAGACAGAAAAAAAAAAAAAAAAAAAAGACAGACGGACGGACAGACTCTGGGAAATTGACATTTCCATATTGGATATTATCTTCTCATATATTGCACTGTTTAAAAAAATAGAATACAAAGAATAAAATAGAATAGAAATAAATAAATTAGGCAGCAGAGATAACAGAAATTTGAAAATAGGCACTTGTAAAAGAACTGAAGAAAATATGCATATGTGTATGTGTGTACCTGAGTGTGTACGCGTGTGTAAGAAAATGCAGGTATAATTTTAAATGTATTTATGCGTTGTTCTACACCGGGGAGGAGATACTTCACGCTCTCGCGGTAGCGGAGATGAGTGACTGCTAGGTACCTGCTTTACAATTTCTTCAGTTAAGGACCAGAGACCTGCATGATTAAGGTACCACACCTTTATTTTTCGTTGCTCTGTGGAGTGAAACGGCCATTTTGTTTTAGGCCTCACTGCTCACAAGCTTCGCCTCAGGCCTGCAACATGGGTTTACAGTATAAATCATTTATCTGCCGGCTTTTGTGTGTGCTTGTGGATGTGGGCTTATTGGAGTTGGCTATTATTTTGAGTTGAAATAACCCTTTGAGGTGAAATTTTGGGTTTATTGTTATGCTGTTTGCCTGTTTTAAAGATACTTCTAGTTGCTCAACAATCTTCTGAACTGCATCTTCTCTCTGTTCTCTTGGCTTGGCTTCGGCCTGTAGTGCATCCAAAATTATGGTGGTGAGGTTCCCTCCTCCCCTCTCAGTGGGCAGAACAAGTGAGAGCATGTTAGCAGAGCCATCGAAGGACTGGACAGTGGCCAAGACGTCATTCAGCAGCAGGCTGGAACAAACGTCATTCAGCAGTAGGCTTGAAACAACTGCTGCACATCTTTTGGCCACTCTGCAGGGAACTGTTCCCTACCAGTGAGGGTGTAGCGAGTGATCTGAAAGGGAAGCTGCAGCAGGTGCGTGGGAATGGGCAAGATATGGGAGTATGGCGCCTTCTCAATGTTGCCATAATCTGCATAGATGACTCTCATCTCATTCTAATCAACCTCAAGGACCACTGCACGGTACCAGTTATTGTCATCAGAGAACTGGGCACAGCAGGCAGCCCCAGGATCTGGCCTGCTCTGCATGGTGGAGGATAAAGATGCCTGGTTGTTGCTACAGTAAGCAGCCAGCTCCACCATCACTTGCACTCAATAACCCTATTTCCAGTGGTAAGATTGCTTATTGTTTCTTGAGTGTATTTACTTATCTGTATAAGTAGGTTTACGTTTCATTAAGAGTGCAGTATATAATTCGAGGCGCATTTGAAGGCAATTATATTAAAGAAAGAAACTTACCTTTAACACCTGTTATATAAATTTAAGTTAAGAGTATTAACGGACTCAGGGCCCCCCCTGATTGTTATAGGGATAGGTGGGCTACAATAATATAAAGTAATACAATATTGCATATAGTAGTAGTATAACATATATGGCATATACAGTGTATAACATCCAAGTGTATAACATACATGTACATGTATAATATAATAATATGGTAATGTAATGTCATATACACTCTACTACATATAATAATAATAGTAGTAATATACTACTACAAATAATAATAGTAATATGTGGTATAATAATAATATAGTATTCTGCCCTGTGTTAAATAACATCATCATCAACAACAGCAGTGACAGAGATAATAGTATAGTAATAATAACAATAATAATATTAATAACAATAGTAATATATAATATACAAGTGTATAACCTGCATGTATAATATATATACATGTTCATGTATAATACAGTAATATAATATAACAGTATATATATATGCAGCAGCCAGCGACCTCAGTAAGACCTTCAGGTAGGTTCCTCCCACCAGACCTCATTCTCACAGCAGGCCAGCATTACACATAATCTCTAGCGTGAAGGAAAGACTTTTGACAGCATTCATGACATGTTTCTCTGTAATGTCCATTCTTGGCTCTGGCTCCTGTTAAGTGTATTTCTCTTCCTGCTTCCTACACTGGAGCGCACCTCACTTCTGTCTGCTGTGTGCCCTGCAGGACGCCCCTGGATCCTTGGGAGGAAGCTGGATGAAGAAGAAAAGTGGACAAGTGGACTCACCAACATTAGACCTTTCTCCCACCTCTGGATTCTGTGGATCCCCCAGCCACTCAGGATTTTGGGCAGTTTTTCCTCATCTTCTTAGAGAGCTCGGGCTGGGTCAGGATCCAGTGCTGATGTTGGATTGAAACCTCCAACATCAGGTCTACTGTTGGACTGTATATATGTAAATATAAATACAAATACAAATGTAAATTGATCTTTGACTCCTTGTTTCTTGTGTGAATAATAGCTAAGGCTATTTCAGAGCAATGTCTAGATGTTTATCTATATACACTATGTAACAAACAGTGGGGAACTGCTCAATGATATTTCTCCAATTATATAATGTGTCTGGTTTATTTTACTGGTGTAGAAACAGAACAGACAGTCTCACCACTTTTTGTTAAGCATCTATTTGAAGAAACACAGGTCTTTTAGTGGGAGAGGTCTGAACTTTCAGATACTTGCCTGTTGTATGTTTCTGATGGAAAAGGACTTAAACCTCAGCAACAATGTAAGGTTAACATATTCCTTTATTCGTCCCACAATGGTGACATTTACAGAATGATATTATCAGCAGAATGAAAACAGCAAATGTCCCTTTAAAGAAACAAAGGGAAATTGACAGACTATGAAAAAACAAAACTTTCATTCATTTCAAAATACAATGAAGCCACCTTCAGCTGGACACTGAGAAATGTTGCTGTATGGAATCATGGAAGCCAGAGGAGCATTTCTGTGACTGTCAGCACCATCTGAACAGGTTCACATGTCTTGTGTGCATTTTCAGCATATAAATATATCACAGCTCTAATGGTTCTAAGTTAAAAAGATGCATGGATGCACTTTGTCAGACTGTCACTGTTTCATTTCTGTCAATAATTATAAGTTGCATTTCGGTCAATATAGTGTCACATTCAAACAGCTGCACAAATATCAAGGTGCAAAGCACTGAAACGGGTTGAAAAGTTCTAAAAACAAAGCCATGTCAAAAAATTTCTGTCAAAGTGTCAAAGACATTTTAGAGGGATCTACTTTACATAGTGTGCACGCTGTCTGGTAAAAACCCTCTTCAGTGGGTCTCATTTAGTCCATATGCTCAACTGTGCAAGCCTGGGGTACTTTTTTCAACTTATACTCTATATTTTTACTCCACTACATTTATTTCACAGCTGTAGTTACTAGTTACTTTTCAGATGCAGGTTACAGATTAAAGTAGTGGCTCCCAACCTTATCTTACATCTATATCTATATTCATCTTTTGTAAAATCAGTGTCACATTGTGACTCCTTCATGTTTCAGGTGTCTATGAGTTGTTAGCAGTTCCAACTATTACACATTTCCCCTTTAAACTTCTCACATGGTTTCAAGACTCTCAAAGTCAGTCACTCTGTATTTGAGTCAGGGCTTCAGAGGGCATCACACTCCATGGCTCTGCTTCATGTGTGGATGTCCATCCCCCACTTCAGGACCTCATTCATTTGATTATGCATTTTGAAGAGCAGGCATGGAAAATAATATGGTAGGAGTTAGAAAAGATTTTCACTTGTTTAATGGTATGTGGTACACACACTTCAGCAGGGCTTAAGTCTGCTGTTTTTGATGATGGTAAGTTGTGTCACAACTAGATCACCTTACTGGCAAAAGGTTGAGAAAATAATGTTTGCAAACACATAAAGTCAACTGCTGAATGACTGATGCACACACATAAGCACTTCCTATTATATATTATATATCCTATTATAAAATTGTATTTATAAAAAATAATAGCATAATAGCATACATTCCAGGATAAAGTTCAGGTCAAAACAGCTGATTTTTTTTGTTGTTTTTGTTGTCTGTTGCATAACTTTGATGTAATGAAACTTTGTGAAGTGAGAGTGGACACATTCATTTATTTAAAAAGAGTAACGCCCGCTGAGAAGACAGCAATATTTTTTGCAATGGCCCTTCCTTAGGATGGTGACCTTTTGAATTATCTTTAGGTCTGTCGTTGGATGACATTAAATTGACGTTAATCAAATAGCCACTAGGTTGCACCAGAGGACTTCAGAGAAAGAAAGAGCAGTCATCTCTTCCTCTGAGGGATCTATATATTCAGCCAGTAGTAGCAGACTCAGTGTGTAAGAGGTTTCAAAGTGAGCACTGGTTATATTAAAGGTTAGAGGTTAGGAAGAAATTAATTTCTTCAAAAGGCATGCACTTCAGTGTGAATGCCCCTAAATCATACAGAAAATATTGCAAGTACAACGACAGTTTTCTTAATGTGTCAGAATGGTAATGAACATTAAAGTAGCATTCAATGGCACAGAGCACAAAACAGTCGAAAAGAAAGGATAAGCTTCAAAAATAATGCAATTAATTAATAATAAAATAAAATATAGATAAAGAGTGGTTACAGGGCAGAAAATGGCGTGGACATGTTAATGTAGATTTTCACCAGTGATCAGAGAAAAACCTGTTTTCAATGTCCTATGGAAGGAAAATATAAATATCATTCATGCTCGATAAGGACATTTTTCTGAAATTAATGTATCCAGACCATCATAGGATGAAAAGCTAAACTGAGCCGAGTCTGTGGTCACGTGACGCAACTGGACCATTTTGCATGACAACATGTCAGGTTGCTAAGTTAGCTAGTAAGCTAGCTGTACTTAGCCGACCAAATGATGTGGCTAGAGGAAAAGCCCGCTTTGCTACGTGCCAGCGACAGAACAACCATGACTTTGGAGTGATGAATCGACTGTGTCATATATTCTGAAGACAGCTCCGGAATCAGACGACAGGAAAACAGTAAGTTAGGCCTTACCTAGCCACTATGCTAACTCGGCTTCAGTTAATACAGCACAGAAAGCTAATTAGCAAGCGTTTTAGTTAAGTCTTCAGCTTGTAGTATCAGCGCCTGACACACTGCTTTAGGGCTAACGGTACAGAATGACACTCTCAACACGTTCACTTAATGTTAGTCCTCTCAAAAGATGTCAGTGAGCTATAAGCTAATTAACCCATGACCAGGCATTGAGTTAATTAGAGAGCTAGTGCAGCTAGTATGACAGACAGCTTGTTAACTGAGTCAAGTGTCCAAACGTTGGTTTGTATCTGCCGGCACCCGGTGATCGGAAGTCAGAGCTGAGTAACCTGTGACAGCCTGCTTATCACCAGCCTCTTTGCTGGAGAGATACCTCCTTCACTGGGCAGGTGTCTCTACTAGGAGGAGCCTATGATTGACACCTGTACTCAAGGGAGGTGATGTGATGAGTGTCAGTTTAATGAAGGTGATCCGTCCTCTTTTATGACTGTACTACTGTATTATTAAGCTGTTAAAGAAACAAATTGTGTGTATCCACTAGTGTGTTCTCCTTAACTATCATTATACATGACTTAGAATATGGAGCTCTGTCCACAAGATTTGTTAATATGTGTGTTCCTATAATAGACCTTTGTCAGGGCACACCCTTGAAGAGAACATATCTAACCACATTAATAAGCCATGTCAGGAACCTAACATGAACGGAACCAGACCCTGGAAATGGCACACTTTCAGTCATTTGTGTCATCACGCCTGTTTCTGTCTTGCTATCATAAGTCAGAGGCTATGACTGAAATCACCCTGTTTATTATATAGTGCATCATATTTCTTGTTGGCTATTTTAGATGAATGTCTAAATTTCTATACGGCAGTGCTCTTAAAAATCAGTCAGCAATGATGCAGAAGCTTCAGTTTGTTCCTCCCTGTTGAGTGAACTGTGTCTGTTTTATTGGAAATAGTGAGGGAATAAAAAGTGATTTTATACACAGCCTAGATTGTCTGTTATAAAGAAATCACATAGTTTGCCTGGCAAGTGTCTCTGATGTTGTATTAGCTTTATTGACTCTGTTCACTTGATTAGCTATTGAGAACTTTTATTACGAAGTATCATCTGTACAGCTTCTTTGCACTGAGGAAAATCTTCGACTGAAACAATTTCACTCAAGACTTCGGACAAATGTCCTTTAGAAAGAGTCAATCTGTGTATTTAACATCACATATTTTTCTAAATGGTTCTTTAAAATTCCCAGCCTGTATTGCTAATCTTGGTAATTTCATTGACCCACATACATACTTCTAAAGGAAACATTCCAAGAACATTCCTGGACTTTGTTTCACAGGACATGGCACCGATTCTGATTTTTACTGCTCTCAATTAAGAGGCCCACTCAAGGTGTGAATTTACTCGTCTCATCAGACCTTTTCCACTCTCCCTGGTGTCTATTTGTGTGACATATGATGCTAGCAGCTGGTAGCGGGAAGTGAGTTTGGGCATGTAAAATTATTAGTAAAACATACCATCAAAGTTTAGCTGGTTTTGTTTAAGCTTTTTGATTAGATGCTGACATCTAGGACGTGAGGTAAGAACAATTAAATGTTTAAATTAACTACACTCAAATACCAGCAGTACTTTGTATCTCTGTGGTCCAGGTTTGGAGTGGGATTTTGTTCGTGCCACTGTGACAGGTAGCCATGCTGCAAAATGGTGAAGGCGGCGTGTTCTGCTAGATTGCCTTTTGTCTCATTAGGATCCCTGGTTCAGACACATTGTCATAAATTAAACATGGTGTGAGGAGCGCTGTCTTGTGGGCCATATTTCTTTATTAGCACACTCAGTGGAAATGACTCTCACATCCCACACTCATTAGCAGCATCTCTGAAAGATATCTCTCAGCCTTCACACCACCTCTCTCATGTCCACCAACACACTGGCTCCCCAGTGGACATGAGCTTATGGATCCACCATAAATGTGTGAAGTGTTGTTCTTATTTGTTCTTGCTAAGTAGTTGAGTGAAAAGATTCGTTTGTGGTCACCATATTAGCTCAGTTTCATATAATTGTTAATATTTGATGCACAGACGTCACATTTGTCATCAAGAACACCTTCTCATTCACCGGCTCGTTATCAAGAGCTTCCTAAACAATGCCAAGTGGTGTCAGGCTCCAGTGGGACAGGCTGCTGAACTGATTGGATGGGCTTCTTCCCGGCTGTAATGTTGGAAACAGTTCAACCAGTGTCATATTAGGTTTTGGTGCCATATTAGTTTGTAGCAAAAATTGTGGATTACAGTGGAAAAGAAGCCCAAAAACAGTTGTGGATGGAAAAAGACAGGCTCTAACTTTACACCATCAATTATTCATAGATTACAGGAGCCTTGCTCTTAACAGGAGTGGCATTGTGACCTAAATGTGACCTGACTCTGAAGATGCTTTTCGATTACAATTTGTCAAGCATAACAGTTTTTGTAGAGAAATAATGATTAGGAGATAAAACCCAACTGTAGTATGCAACTTGTTTTTTTTTCAGACATTGGTCGTTGAATAATACAAACCACGGTCATTGCATTAACTATTGTTTTTTTTTTTGGTACAAAAATACTTGGTGGTTGTCCATGGTTTGATTAATAATTGTCTTCATAAAACCTTAATAGAACATATCGTTAGCCTAATAGCATAATTGCCTAAGTTATTTTTTGGCCAAATTGTGATATCTGCCTAACTTTACTCTCCTACCACTGCTGCATCACCATATGACTTAGGCAACTATGCTATTAGGCTAACAATATGCCAGGTTAAAAGCCCTACACAGGTGTAGGCCTTCAGTGTGAACATAATATGGTTATTAGTGTCACCTGTGCTGTTGCTACTGTGATAAGTCAAAATATCTCAAAAACAACTGTTTAATATGAGATTTGCAGATGTGTCTGAGAGTGTCTGCAGATCATTTTTTGTTCACACAAATGGAATAATTTAATGTTAAGAAAATAACAAAAATAACGTATTCGAATAGCAGTACAACTGTGTCATGTACTGTATATGAATATTTAATACTTCCTGCTCCGATCTCTTTTTAAATGCAGAAAATTGTGTTTCTGCCTCCTTGGTCTCCAAAAACTGATTTCAGATCTAATTTCAATCATGGTGGAATTTATTGTATTGGATAAATTCATACTCACAGTTTGAAATATGTAACAGATAATAATACAATACAATAACAGATGGATGACTTTGGGGTGAATATCACAACAATGCATCATGAGATTTTAGATTTGATGTTTATACAAAATAGGTGTCAGTGACAGTGTTGTAGTATCTGACAAGGATGTCCAGAATATTATTAATATTGTGCATTTCTTACACTGAACTTTTAAATATTGCATGCTTATCATAGTTTTTGTTTATTAGAACTTGTGGGTGATTGTATATTTTATATTTTCAGGTTTACAGTTTCACAAGGTCAGTCAAGGTGCTGACGAGTGACTTTTTTTTTTGCCTCGTAAGGGGGGAATGACAGAAAAAAGTTGGGAAACCGCTGCTCTAAAGAATTTAAAGAGGAGGGAAAATCAGTAAACTAGTGAAACCCTACCTCATATAGATTCTTTGCTCTTTGATTAAGCTATCTCGATTGACTTCATGGAAGTGGAAGGAAAAAGCAAAGGTCACGGAATCATTTGCCCATCAAAAAGTTGATGCATGTGAAGTACAGCGACCCTGCTCAATTGTTAATGGACCACAGTGAGGCAAAGAGCTGTAAAGGTGCAGAGTTTCACTCCTGCAACACCAGTTAGCACAAGCAATGAGGCCCATTAGAGCTTCAGGTGTAAAGTGAAAAACAGCTGGTCCCTGGTGTTGAACTGACACTCTGGTAGAGCTGTGTGATACAACTCTGATATCAGGCTGCATAAATCAGGTGTGCGAGTCAGGAAGTATTGCTCTGAAGCTGCTCTGTGGCAGGCAGATATGTTCACTTGAATAATTCATAAGTGCCGCAGCAGCCTAATAAAATAGAAGGAATTTGCCTAATCTCTCATGGTTGCATCTCAAGACATATTGATGTTCTAATTGAGTGTGATGATGCTATGTCATCGTCACGCATCGTCACACATGAGGCTTCACGATGAGCTGCGTGCTCAATTTGGCCTGCGTCCGTGCTGCTGAAGTCAGTGCGCTTTGTAACTCAGCACCTCAGATCTTGGGTTAGTGCTCACTGTTGTCCCCAGGCCACGCCCACCTGCTCCCAGAGGTGCAGTGGTCAGGCTGACACATGAGCTGCTGACATGGTGGCTCAGTTTGCACATTTCCCTCTCTCCCCCGGGTAATCTTGCCAGGCAACGCTGCTCATGCTCCTCATATCTCTTTTGTGTGTGCACCTAGTGAGTGACTGTTTATCAGCGCAACTAAAGCTTCTGCTTGTAAGCTGCCCCCCCCCCCTGTTTTTTCATCTGCCTTTGATACACAATGTTTATTCACACCTTTCAGCCCCTGCCATGGCAGCTGGTGTCAGCATACTGAGTGACTTGTCGTACTCCATGAGTGGAGCCCGCAGTGGAGAGATCAGCACAGAGATGGAGACAGGTAGGAGAGCTCTGCAACACAAGAAAAGCTGCTGGATTTATTTATTTTTATATTACAAGGCAACAGCACAGCACTATAGACTTGAAAAAAGATTTTGATTTTGAGTGAAGCTACATTTTTTTATTGCTTTTTATATATTGTTGAAATTAGAAATGAAATAGAAGTCAGACAAGGTTTATTGTGTGGGCTTACAGGCTGCCAATTTGCAGTCCAACTTTAGAAGACAAACATTCAGGTCAAACAAACAAGAGTGACTGATTTGTTGTGTGCTTTTTATGCACTTGGACATAAATAACATTAATACTTTAATATATGATATGATTTATTGGAGATGGATGAAGTGCACCTCAAGGGTCTGTAGGTCTGTTATCTGACAAGGATTGTTACTAAAGTATGCACAAAGAACTAAATCTGATGCTTTACAGAAATACCCATCCACTCCATCACCCTCAATAAAACATAAGCACTAATATCCTTTATTATTGATTCTGGTGGCTATTAGTGAATGGGACGTCTTTCATCATAGATGTAGCCGATAATATGTCAGGGAACATTGTCATGTATCTTAAAACATACACATGTCAGTATCAGCTGCCCTGATAATTGTTTATGAAGCAAGTGCAATTCCTTTGAATGTTTTTCATATCTTTTCATTAATTCATGTGTTGCACTCTGAGCTGAAGCTGATTATAGAATCCCCTCCATGTCCCTGCCATCAGGAAAAGATTCAGATTTGGAGTGAATCTAACAATCTGCCTCTCCGGAAACAATTTCCTGTGTTGACCAGCTTTGAAATTGATACTTAATGGATGAAAAGCCAGACACAAAATAAATGTTGTCGCTGTTGACAGCTGTTCTATTTTGAATTATTTGACTAAACGAATAGAACACAATTACCTACAACTATACAACTGAAATATATATCAACAACCAACCTTACAAACAAATGTAATAGCAGGAGTATAAGTGATGAATACATGTGGTTATAGCTTAAAATACATTATTACTTGTTTCAGACCCGATTACCTGATAAAGCACATGATAAAATTGCTTTTTTTTCCTTACATATATTGTAGGCTACATTACGTAAGCCATTTGTTTGGGACTTGTGTACGCCTTTCTGAACTATTTAATTCTGAATTATCCTTCTGTTAGCATTTGAAAATCTTCCAATCTTAATTTTATAAGAAAAGCAGTAAGACTTAATAATAAGCCAATTCAATGCTAACAGGCTAAAAAGAAGAGATCTGGTGAATGTGTATGATTTCCAGTGTACTTTATTTTGTGGCCATAACCTTTTATCTCATGCTCTCTGTTGCTCCAGCTTTCTCTCGTCTCTGCTGCTTGTCAGTATGCCTGATGCTCCCACACACTCAGTTCTCAGCCAGCGGTATCATTTCACCTTTTGGCTTCAGTTTGATGATGGACTGGCTGCTGAATTGTTGAGCAGGCTTCAAGCACAGTGTCTTTATTACAATTACATGGCCTTGTCTTAAACCAATGAATACAAGTTCTCCCATTCTTCCAGCTCTTCTTCTGTTATGGATATTCAAGTATATAAAAATGTATTTATTAACATAACAATCTTAATTGTTAATCATAGTAGACAATAGTAGTGATAGTTTAAAATATACAGTATGTGTTCCAAGTCCATAAAACAATCTAGTTCTTGCTTTTCTTTCATTTCATTCATATTCAAACGTTGTCAGACAACTTAATCAATTTTATAATAATAATTAATAACAATAATAATTTTATTATTTTGGCCTGAGATAACTTTCAATAAGCATTTGCTGTTACAATTTCTACACTAAGATATTAATTTATCAACACTGAAAAGGTTTAGCTGTTATAAAAACTGATGGAAAAATGTAGCCTTGGAAAAATATTAGCACCTTCAGAAAAAGATACTTTGTATTAAAATAATTCATGGTGTTATTCAGTCAAATGTCACATCCCTGTGGATGTAAACCACTTATCGTGGTGTTTCATTGTTAACTCTCATACCTACTGTGTGTTCAGGGCTGTACACCACGCGATGTACGGCCTTGTAAGCAAGCAAGTACGGCATTTTCCTCTTTCATTTCCAAGCCGCCTCCCTCAGATCTGTGGCATTTGTGTGTGTGTATTTTGTGTGCTACATTCGCCCCCATCTACCTCCCTCTGACGACTTTGGAGATGGTTGCCATGGTGACATTTCAAATGCTGCTGATGAACCGATAGGTTGTATTTGCCTCTCTTTGCCAACGGGCGATTGTTATGTGATGATTCATGATGGGCACAGAGCTGTTGAGCCAGGAGTCTTTGTTAGTGCAGTAGTGCTTGCAGTGCAGGCAGCAGCACAGTCTACCCTACAAGATGCCGCTACTCCGAGGAAGGCACTCCATAGCCGGGGAGATGATGACCAGCGTGAGGAGGCACAACCGCAGGCACTCGGCCTCAGACATCCTGCTGAAGGTCTTGCAGCGCAGACGCAGCTCTGCCCTGGAGATGCTGTCCTCCACGTCCCACAGGGTCATGGTGGCCGTCAGCATGAATCAACCTCAGCTAACACCTGAACGCAAGACCAGGAGATGTAACCTCACAGAAGAAATAACTAGTCATTTGTATCTTGGGGTTTGATGATGGCCTCAACTGCAAGGAAAGCATACACTAAGCCTTGATGATAGTCAGATTGTTCTTATGTTTCATTTTTCTCTGCAGCCAATGCTAGGGTCCCGACAGCAAAGTACACCAAGATGGGGGAGACCCTGAGGCACGTCATCCCCGGTCACATGCAGTGCTCCATGGCCTGTGGAGGGAAAGCCTGTAAATACGAGAACCCCTCACGTTGGAGTGATGAGGAGCAAGCCATCAAAGGACTCTACTCGTCCTGGTACGTTGCTCAGTCTTACCACTACCTTTCATACAGCCCTTAGTGTTCATGCACTTTTCTTCTCAGTGCTGTGCTCAGTCAGCGCCGGTTCATCGACGTTCACATCAGTCGTTACATAAAAAGTCAATACATTTGTCCTGGTTTTTACGCCATGATCTGTTTTTAAAATGCAGTTACTTGACATGTCAGATCTTTAGTTTCAGTGTATTCACCAGGTCTTTGAACGGTTCTTTTTTAAAAGGGTCTTTGGTATCTTAGGCTCTTTAAAGTTGTGTTTAACTTGCTAAACAGTCCTAATTCAACCTTTGTTTTTTATGATTTTCCTCTATCTACTACAACTCCCCGTAACTCACCATATTCTCCACTTACAGGATTACTGACAACTTGCTAGCTATGGCAAGGCCCTCTACTGAAATCATTGAGAAATATAATATAATAGAACAATTCCAAAGGTACAGTAGTCTCCTTCTTTCACCCATCATTTAAATGTCATTGTTTTATTTGACTTATTTGATTCTTTATTAACATTTAGATTAACAGTGAAATGGAAGTTGAATGGTTTGCTCCACATGCAGGGCTGTCACATGTCACCATAGTAAATACTGGTAGTGCTGTAATGTATGTGTTGTGTTGACATGTTGTGGTGTGCTCTGTGGGTTGCCCTAACATAAACCTGCTGCTGTGCTCAGGTGTGGTTTGAAGACCGTCATCAACCTACAACGACCAGGAGAACATGCCAGCTGTGGCAACCCCCTGGAGCAGGAGAGCGGTTTCACTTATCGACCTGAAACTTTTATGGAGGCAGGCAGTGAGTCTCTACATCCACCCACACCAACACATGTTGTCAGCTCGATGCAGTGTGACTTGCAGAACAGCTATGTGATGGGAGAAAAAACTAAATCCTAAACATAATCCATGAACTAAACATGAACTGATGGAGAGAGAAAATGAATGTGATGTGAATGGTTTGATAGAATCATAGGGCCATGCTCTCATTATTTTCTATTGGACAAGAAGCTTATGCATTTGTTCCATTTGGGGAAGAAGGATGGAGTCTGTCAGACCTTATTAAAAGCATGGAGTAATATTAGTTTTTATTAAATCAAAATGTGTGCATCATTTAAAGAGACTGCACCACACACAGAGCTTAGTTGTTAACTAATATTTTGCTAACTGCTAGATGTTGCTATATTAAGATATTGACTATATTACATCAAATAACAGTTAGAAAAACAGCTAGCTACTAACAACAATCCGCAAATTAACTAACACAAACCCATGGTTTGGCAAAACAAAAGGTTTAGCATCTTCGCAGTCTGTCACAGTGCTCTCTCACCACACACATCACTTGATTAAACTATGATTGAACTGATATGATAAATGCTAAAACAGCTCGGTGCACCTTGTGCAGGATATGTATGTCTTGAAATTGACGTCTCAAATGGCAAGGACAAGAACAGCTCCTTTTACTTTAGCATGAGCTTCTGCTATCACGGGGACAGACCCTGAGAGTTTCTACAGGATGCTTACTGCGGTACATGTGCTTACCAAAACATGTGCATTTTGGAGAGATTTGATCCATTTATACACTTTCAGCATCTGTCTAAGTCAGATTTCAGTATGTCTTGAATGCTTCTTTGATATTGGTTAGCTATCTGATCTCTCCAAGACTCATACTGTTCATTTATGACATTCGAAACATAGTCCATTAATTGTGTAAACTGCATTTTAAAAGCTGTAATGAATTCATATCAGCTTTTTACTTGTTCTGATTAAAGAGGCAGTGGCTTCTGTGTTTACATTGTCTGTTGCTTTCAGATTGGATACTGCTGGAAATGTTTCCTAGCGACAGATTTACATTAGTGAAGGCCTTAGTAGTAATAGCTTCTCAGAATGTAATGAGGATGTAATATATAAACTAAATCATTAATGTATATATGAATAAGTGGTGAAACACATCCCTGATGAAGAGTAGAGCTCTTTTCACATTTGCACAAGATGTAGAGGATGACGGCATAACTAGAGAGTAGTGGTAGAAAAGTAGTCCCTTTGGAACACGTTTAATCTGTATTTTAGCATTCTACATGAGAATGTGCTGCAGATATTAGACTGAGGTGGATTTAACATTTTTCTCCGAGCATCAATATTTTGTGTTATGGCTACATCTGGAGCATGATAGGTTCCCTAGTAACCAAGTAATCACTGAGGGATTCCACGTATGTCATGTCTTTGGAGGATAGCAATCTTCATGATCTCTTCCTAACAAGCTCTCCTGAGATCTTTTCCCAAGTCACCTCATCAAAGCTGCATTTTCAGTAGTGATGTCTTTCATTTAACACTCTGAAAAAAGCCTCCATAAAACATTGACTTGCTACCTTGCTGTAAGTCTTTATCGTACACAGCTCTTCACAGACCCGTTTAGATTTTTAATGAACGAAAATCTCTCTTCAGAAGAAAAACTCTTTTCTCAGCCCTTTTCAGACATGCAGCTCTTTGTATAAATGTGATGGCAATTTGGTGTGTCTGTCTCATGTCTGAATAAACACCTGAGTCACTTTTATGTGAATGTCACAACAATAGTTTTACAAGGTCAGACCTGTTGAAGTCTAAACTGAATGCTGTCAGAATAATGTAAAGATAGAATATGCATTATAGAGAGATTAAATACACGTCTTGTTCTGCCATCTAAGATCACTGTAATACATTTATTGTCTCAATCTTTAATCTCAGGCACAAAGAAAATAAAATCTCTTATCAATGTATTTTGTTTTACCCTGAAGTGATTAAGAAATACCCTCATACAGCTGCAGTACTAATCTGGCAAAGGGTCTCTTTCTCCATAATTACAATAATGATAATAATAATAATGATGATGATGATGATGAATCAATGAGCCTGATGGAGTGGGAGAAAAGAGAGACCTCTGTAGCCCACTTGCATTGTGGATAATGTTGGCACCAGATTTTGACAAAGAATAAGAATGTGTGGAATGAAAAATAGATCTGCTGGTTCTGCTGCATCAATTTTGATTCTTTTTTAAACGTATCATCTTGAATCCAACAGTGTTAAAAAAGTAATCCATTGAATATTCTTTTAATGTAAAAGACACTTTTGCCTGAAAAAAACAAACAAACATTGCTTTAACAGATATCTGAAGTCAGCAGTGTTACCTACTGAATGTGTGAAAACGACTTAGGGAGATACTGAGCAGCTTTGAACTTTCCTGCCTTTGTGTATTTCAGTTTATTACTACAACTTTGGGTGGAAGGATTATGGTGTGGCCTCTCTGACAACAATCCTCGATATGGTGAAAGTCATGTCCTTTGCTGTCCAAGAGGGGAAGCTGGCTGTCCATTGCCATGCTGGTCTTGGAAGAACAGGTTTGTAAAACCAGCACATTGGAATTGCTTGGATCGTCATTTGTGACCATAAAATAGCAAATTTGTATTTTTTCATTTTCCATCATGTAGGTGTGTTGTTGGCTTGTTACTTGGTTTTCACCTCTCGGATGAGCGCTGACCAAGCCATCCTGTTTGTGCGAGCCAAGAGACCCAACTCCATCCAGACCAGAGGCCAGCTCCTGTGTGTCAGGGAGTTCGCCCAATTCCTAGTTCCTCTCCGAAGCGTCTTTTCCTGTGCAGAACCCAAAGCGAGTGCTGTCACCTTGTCCCAGTACCTCACCCGGCAGCGCCACCTGCTGCATGGCTACGAGGCTCGACAGATGAAGAATGTGCCAAAGATCGTCCAGCTGGTTTGCAGGCTCCTTGTCGACATTGCAGCCAACCGACAGGTGATGATCGAGGAGGAGTGGCTGGAGATCCCTGACCTCACCGCAGAGGTGGAGAAGACAGTGTCTCAGCAGGCTCTTCAGCAGCTCGGGAAAGAGATGAGAGGGAAGGGGATTCCTGTTGCACTTTGTTCAGCTCATCCTTTTAGCCCACCTGCTTTGAAGTCAAGACTTCCTCATGATCAGCCGCTCGCCAGTGATAATGAGCTTGACCCTCTGTGGAGGCAGCAGAATGTAGAAAGCCCTCTGAGATTCTCTCTGTACAACAACAGAAGCCTCAGTTACAGCGATTCTGTCCTTGACAAACTTGGTCCGCGGCAGCACCAGTTAGGAAATCTGAAGAGCAACAAACCAATCAGCTGCCAGATCAGGCATTCCTTGTCTCACAGCAGTCTTGCAGCCTGTAGCTCTCCCCGGTTTTATGACCTCACTCCTGAGGACATTATCAGCAGCAGCCAGGACCCCAATAGAGAAGCAAAGCAAGACACAGAATCCTCATTTTTAAAAAAGCAGCTACACAAGGGCCATCAGAGTTTGTCTTTAGATCTGTCTGAGCAGAGAAGAAAATCCTACTGTAACACCACACAGCCAGCCTTATCAACCAAGAACAAACTGGTCAGCAGTGAGGAGCAGCCAGATGTGAGCCTGTCAGTGGGTGGAGCAGACGGAGGGGATTTCGCAGGGGTTCCTTTCTTCAGTGTCCAGTCTGAGCTCTCCCCAGAGAGCAGATGCATGTTGGTGGCCAAAGCTCTGGCCATGGACCTGACCGACAAGGACCACACCTCCAAGGTGTCACTGTGGCAGGTAGGGTGCCTCATAAAATACTCTCCAACATACAGGGTAGTGTCATGTAACAATAAAATAATCTCTCTGTCTGTGTTATTATTATATTAGACTCCAGCCTGGACTAATATCATGCCATCTGCAATCAGTAATAATATATATTATGATTAAAAAGTTATTTTTATTATTAATAATTAGAATGTAAGGATTTACAAATTTCTTCTTTGTGTTAATTGTGCTTTCTAATAGACTTTGAAAATGTGAATGTTGTTACTGCTACTAATACAACCCAAGAATCTGTGGATGATTATGAAATGATTAAACACCAATGCCAGCTAACTCCAGTTATTAAGGGAAGTGGCTTTCAGCTTTCACTATATTCATGATGAACCAAAGAACTGCCATACCGGTGAGCAAATCAATTTTTTTTATTTTTAAATTTCTTCCTCTTATCCTCCATTATTCAGCCAGTAGCTACAGCCATAAATAGCTCCAGCAAAGAGTATAGTGAGCAGCAGTGAGAAGTTAGACTGGTGATTTGCTGCCCCCTGTTGTTTTGAAGTAACCATCAACAGGTGGCCAATTTTTACATAGTACACTTTTTATATATACCTATATATAATGTGAAAATATAACCAATATAATATGTTGAGTAGTGGGCCTTCAAAATGCTGGCAGATGGATTACTTTACCTGTGGACAGGCTAGGTATTTTCCTCTTTCCAGTCTTTTTGGTAAGCTATGCAATCCGCTTGCTGGTTCTTGTGTCATATTATATAATGGACAGAGGTGAGAGTGGCATCTAGTTTCTGATCTAACTCTCAAAAAGAAAACTATAATAATCTTAATGTATAATAATCATATTTCCTAAAAATGTTGAACTGCTCCATTAATGCCACTGTTAATTAATGCATTAATAAATCATCACAGCATAAATGTTGAGATATTGAGGAGGCTGTCAGTCTCTTCCTGTCATCTCACTTTGTGTGGTGCCACATCACACATCACTTCTGGCCTTCTGCAGATTTCCTCATTGTCATAAATGAGAACCCCAGTTTCCATTATTGGGGTAGGTGAATGAGGAAACTTAATTTTCCCAGCTAGATTTTTCGTATAGAAAGTCAGTATCTTGGCCATGCATACATGTAATTTTCGAATCCACTTTTTACATTTAAGCATGTGCAGAACAAAGACTTCGGACAGAGAAGGTATTGCTGTGACAGCGGAGTGATGAAAGGAGAGATCATTTCACAATTTATCAATGTATTCAAAGACGCTCTGTCATAGGTCGGAATCACACTGACGCTGACTCTCTCTCAGTAGTGTTGGTCCAAACACTCTGAAGAGAATAGAAAAAAAAGCATTACTTGATCATTAATTATGATTAATGGTCTCATAATTACCTCACAGCTCTTTTCCTGCAATGAAACTTGGTGCCTAACAGTCCCGTGTATTTCATGTCTGAAAAGAAGTCAAGTAAGTTGCTCAAAAACAAAATCATGGGTAGAAGAAAAATCTGTTTACTGACCTGTCCCATGTAAATACAGATTTTACAGTTACAATGATGGTAGTCAGATGGTAGAACGATTGAAATGGTGCAATCCAATGGAAAACGCAATCCTGTGTTTATCTGCCTCAGCAAAGCCAAAGAGAAAATGGACACTCCCAGAGTACCAGGGAGAAGTGGAGGATCCACAAGAATCGACAGGATGGAAATTGGAAAATGGGTGTTATGAGAAATTGTAGCACAGACAGTATGAGATACAGTAGAACTCTTAATCATCATCTCTGCCATACTTTTGATAATAATGGTGAAAATGTAACATTGAACACCCTTTCAGACACCAAGATGTAATTGTAAATCAGCATCTTGTTGTTGTCTTGAGTTGAACCCTTGATCATAGGAGACTCTAATTCCTCCAATTTGACTGGCAGCTTGTCATTTCCTGCAGAGCTGCAAATTAGGTGGTTAGTCATTTTACTTATGAGCTATGAGGCACTTGCTCACTTCTGTTTATTCCTTTTATTTTCTTTTGAAGCAGTCCAATAAGTATGTAGTAGCAGTATGACAAATTTAAGATCATGTTTATGGTGATGTCATTTCCACAAATTCCCAAATGTAAAAACACACCCTTAATAAACTACTGCACTCATTTTTTTTCATCAATGAACTGCATAACAGACAGAACCGTAACATTTTTGCTCAAATGGTATCCCTGATTTAAACCTGCTTTTTTTTTTTTTGCCTAGCACCACTTCATAGTGCTCTTTGTTGTATGTACAGACGGAGCTGAACTCCAGAGAGGGAGCATGGGAGAGGCTGTGTATGGAGAGGGATCCACTGGTCCTGTCCAGTCTGATGTGGTCGTGGCTGGAGCAGCTCAAGGATCCAGTCATCAGCAGTGAGGATATAAAAGCTCTCAGTGAGAAGAATGTAAACCCGGAGAATGCCCTCAACTCAATGGAAAAGGTAGCTGGCTCGAATATCTCCCACAACATCAGTGTCTGAAGCAAACAGTACAGACACTCTACACACTGTTCAGCAGCTCTGTTTCAGACGGCTGCTCAACACAGTGTCCAGTAACACTGTAAAACTTTATTTTTGTGGCAATTGAGCAATTTTAGTCTGCATTCTGCCAATTTAATTAAAGTAAAAGTGAAAAAGTCTACTGTGAATATACATATGTCTAAAGTTTGGAGAAAGGGGCAGTAAGGCTTGGGAATATTTTTTAAATTGTAAGAATAATATATAAAAATGCAAAACATCTATAATTTCTTGAACAGCAGTAATTTGATGTCATCTCAACCATGTCATTGAAATCATTGTCTTGCAGTTAACAGCCACAATGTTTAATGAGGTTAGCTGCTACATACAACAGCTAACAGAAGTTACACAGGCCCACATTTAGCTTTCTTTTCAAATTTGTAAACAGTACTAGTCCACAGTATTTAATATGGGCTAGTGGTCACTGCTTGGCTTACATGTTTGCTAGGAATAGAAGTATAAAAAGCAGTTTGAAGCCAATGCCATCATATCGAATGTTATTGGACTTTTATTCATATAATTAATTAGATACTGTCATTGCTTTTAAAGATATCTGAAAATGTTGTGTGAGACTTATTGTCATGTTATAACATTGTCCTTCCATCTCCCTCCCACCAACAGGGCCACAGACTCACTTTGTTGTGTATCCTCGACTGTGCCGCTCATCTCCTGCCAATGCCTGAAGACGTGGAGACTAGTTTTCTTAACCAAACAATAAAAGTGTTTACTAAGGTGAGTATTAACATAAGGTGTAGAGTGAATGTATTAATATATGTGCTTTGTATGCATTAATTAGTTTCTTCTGTTCTCTCCAGACTGACCCTGCCTCAGTGAAGAACGAGTCTTTGTACACGACCCTAAAAGCAATCCTGACTCCCATTCTTCATGAGCTGTGTGACAAAGCTGTGGAGGAGAATCGAGACTCCTGATCCAGCCTCGACATGACAAGTCTGACACAAGGAAGACTCACAGACAGGGTTTCACTCATTTTAGGGCATTACTGTATTTTAAGCCAGTTCCTTGTATTCTGCCAATCTTTAGTCTTTCAAGATGTTTGAAGACTATGTCATTTGAAGGTTTAGCATTTTATGTTTCTTGGAAGCTCTTAATAGACTTTAAGCACTGCCATTCTCTATGTTAATGTGCCACTGTGCTCAGTTTGAAAGCATTTGTTTTGTCATCTGTTTTCCTGTAATATTTGTGAGAGACTAGATGTTGCTTTTAATATCTAACTGTTAGTTGGTAGTAAAATGACATGAAATGTTCTCATGATGTTAATGTTATTTAAATGTGTAACTCAGCTGTCAAAGCTGTTGGGAGGAGTTGTTATTTAAACCAAAAGATGTTTTTACACTGTGCAGATTCTACAATGTGTCTTATTTATTCAAATCTTCTTATTTGAAATGCAGCAGTTTGTTTAATAACTATAACCTCATGACATTCGAAGGTTGCTTCGTTCATGTAGAATGTAAGGTGTTTTCTTAGATTCAAATGCGAACTGTGGCTAGTGTTATGTCAATGCAAAATAGACAGGCCTCAGTGCATTTGCTTTTCCAATCAATTTTATGTCCTTAATACTGTGTGCACTGAAAACCTCTCAGTGCACTGTTCTGTTGTACATGCATTTTTAAAACATCAATCTGCCTCCACTGTTGCATTTAGCAAAAAACTGTCTGCCTCAACTCAAATGGCCTCTGTCAGGACTGTGTATCAAGCTGCTGTGTGTAATGTCGCCTCGCCTGCGTGCATGTGTGTAGCTGTTGAGACGAGTCAGTGACCGCCTCTCACCTCATAAATGTCTTGTGTATGGACACAGTATAATGTAGATCTGCTGACACACTTTGAATGTGGAAACACTGATGATAACAATAATAATATGAAGGACATGAGACATTGTACTGTGGGGAATTTTCAACAAGCACTATTTTTTCATTGTTGCAATGGGCTACTTTTTACAGAATTAAACACAACTTACTGCAAACTGTATGAACATTGTGAGTCTTTTTTATGGATTTTTTTCTTTTCTTTTTATCTTAGCAACAGTTCAGCATACAATTCAGAAAGAAAAGGAAAGTGTGCCTCCTGGTGTTATCATGCTGGTATAACCAGCCAAACACATTTCATTTCAAAAAGGTATTCTTTGAATCTCAGACGTGTGTTAATTTAAAAAATGCCTTTTGGGATCAAAGAATGTCATCTTCAGACCTTTACTCCCAAAACTTTGTTTACACACTACCTCTTTTGCATTGAGTCATTCCTGTAAGGGGAATATTGTTTGAAATGATAAATTCAGTTGTACATGTAAATTGAACATGATTGACATCTTATCAGTGTTAACATTGTGTTATTTTGTGTTTATAATGTCGTCTCTTAAGTAATTAAATCAATCCAAATTTATAATGATAATCATTGTATAGTCCTCTATAACTCCAGTTTGCATATTTCTTTCCACCTGCTATCACAATTTCTTGGTTATAATATCTCATCCTAGTAAATGGATGAAATATTAACACTAAATCATAGCATGATAATCTAATGTTTTCTTTGTGGGCCTATAAAAGTCTATCACGAATCTTGATATATAGCAGTTGAGCATATTAATATATTCACATACCAAATACAAACAATGCAACTGGTGGTTGGCCAACTGAAATTGCAGGAACTAGCATATTTCCAACAAACATAATCATATACATACATTAAAATATCTATCTCTGTGTTACTGAAGTATATCCCGATACTGTTTGTCATCACTCTATGTCTGTAAACATTTCATACATGATATGATTGGAATTGTTGCTGGAGTTCACACTCCGGAACAGCAGGTGGCAGTATAGCACACTAGGCGGTGGCTGTAACAACGAAGAAGAAGCAGTCAGAGGGTGGAGGAGCGTTTCGACATGGCAGACAGGTGGGCAGACTGTATTAACCAAACATTTTTAAATACATTTACACAAATGCCAGGATATGTATTATTTAAAACACTTTATAATAATACCTGGTATTATTTCGTAGCGGAAGAGCCAGCTGCTGTACTTTTAAGCGACGTCTGCTTTTCTGGACAACCATGCTGGAACGTGCTGCTAGCTAGCTGTTAGCTCGACAGTGCTAGCTAGCAAGTTGTAAGGAGTGGTTAACAGGCGTAGCTGGCAGAGTGCGGTGCAACGATCAGAGCACCTTAGATATACTTTTAATTTCTACATTGGGTAGAACTTTTCCATCAGCGAAAGTATACAAATGAGATGTCGTAGTTCTTAAATGCCCAGTCACGTTGGCTCATTATTAGAACCAGCTAGCTTCCTAGCCTCCATTGCCTGTTAAAGGAGTGTCGGTCCTGGTCCAGTAAAAGGCTGAATTTTATCTATCACCAAGAATTACTTGATTTCATCGGAACCTCTCAATTAAAAGGAAGTCCAGTTCACAACATAACAGAGCATTCCTGCATTGATAACGAGTCTTTCATATTTCTCTGGGATGCCATTGGGCAGACAGTAGTTTCATGATTTGAAGGGTTGCTTCATTTCAAATGGTCACTGAGTAACATCCATGTTTGGAGGTGAAGGTTTGCTTGGAGGTTAGAGGAGATTTGGGTGTAGACAGGCTTCAAGAGACACATGCACCTAACAATGGAGAAGGTAGGCAGCTGGCCTACCTGCTGGCAGCTGGACATGACCTGTCCTGTCCGATTTGGTTCTGATGAAAGTGCATCATGGAGCACACCTATTTCTGTAGTGCTGTGGTATTGGTTGGTTGTTTCAGTCTTTAAGTCTAATTTCAGGACTTCATTTATTTTAAGCAAATAGTGCCAAAGCAATCAGTCAACTAAAATAATGTATCAGGGAATTATTATACACTACAAATGATTTCAGTGAATTGTTTAAGCCATTCATAAAGTTAAAATGCCCAATATTCTGTTTCAAGTTGCCAAACAAGATAGTTTGCTGCTTTTCCTTATTGTATGTCATTGTAGATTAAATATGTTTAGGTTTAAGGCTGTTTGTCTGACAAGACCAGCAATTTTGAAAATTTTTTACATGATTCAAGAAAAAGATCTTGAATCATGTATGGAACAAAAGAACCTCCACAGATCCTTGATTTCAGTCCTCAAGCTCAGTTGAATCAGACAGATCGTGACACATTTCATTGTCACTGTAGTTACTAGTTGTTTGACCATTACTTTGCTTGTTAAATTTGTGGTCCTTGCTCCGATGTAACACCACTGTTTGTTGTCCGGGAAGCTTAACAAACCTAATACTATATTTCATAAAAATGTAGTGATGTTATGTTCTGACATTCGCAGAGGCTTTCTTTATTTTTAGAGAGATGTGTGCACATTTTAATTCATGTTCGATAATGGGTTTTGGACAACAGAGGTAAACGAAACATTTTGTCCGGATGTCTGCATTTCGCACCACAATGGTCCTAAAGTGGCAGTTGCTCTCCATGGTCCTGAACTTCAAATGAATACTACGGTTTCTCAGATTGGCCTCCATCGTCAGCAGTCTACATTGGGGCTTTTTTTTGTCCAGTGGAAAGACTGTGGATAAGATTGTGCTTAATTAACCAGAGAGCCACTGTACTCACTATTGTCTTCTTTTTTTATGCTCTGCTCTCAAGCATGAAAGTCTGCCACATACTAGAAGACACCATCTGTGTCCTTCCTATATAAGTGCATACGTTGGCTCATTACAGTAGCTTGGTAACCCTAACAAACTGCATCACGGTTTTGCTTGGAAGCTGTCTGAGACTCGAACTGGACATCATCCAAGTTTTTTGATACTCATGCTAAATCAGAACTCAAAATTTGGTACTGATACATCACATGTAGAAATTTATTGACTGTAAAATTAATAGGACACATCAGCTGTCAGCAGGTTAAATATTCAGAGGCTCAGCTCAGTTGTATATTTCCCACCTTTGTAATTGGACTGAAAGCAAGTTTGTGAACACTGAACATGATTGAAATGCCCTGCTTGGTTGAGAACTTGCCTCAAGTGTAATGTTACTGATTTAGAACCTTCTTAAAACTTCTCACCACTCGTGACTTTTTTCTCCACAGTCTGAGGTCGGCTGTCAGATCATGTCAGAAGATCTGAATTCAGCTGGTTTCCCTTGGTTGGAGGAGCCTCCTCACCATAAATATATCCCCTGGTCTCCGTCACAGTAGAAAGTCACTTTGATTGCACTGTGGGATGAGGTAGTAGGTTGTATAGTTTTAGGGTCACACCCGCACTGGGAGATAACTATTCAACCTACTGTCTTTCTCAAAGTGCCAAACACACATCTCAGTTTAGCGTCCGTGTCTTCTGAACACCAGTCCTCTGACATCACTGTTTGCATGGATCAAATGTTTTCTCTCTGTTGCTCACACAGTGTGAGGTAGTAGATTGTATAGTTGTAGGGTAGTGATTTTGCCCTGTTTAGGAGATAACTATACAATCTATTGCCTTCCCTGAGGAGTGGCATTTCTTCAGTTATATTACTCTGGTATTTATACATTATTTGAAGTCCTATAAACATTACAATGTGTCTTTTTTCTGTTCTGTTATCTCTCTCTCTCTCTCTCTCACACACACACTCACTCACTCTCAAAATGGCCTCTGTTTGCCTTGATGACAGCTTTGCACACTCTTGGCATTCTCTTAGCCAGGTTCATGAGGTCGTCACCTGGAATGACAAAAGTTAATGTGTGACATTGTGTTGTGCCAAGGTAGTGTTGGCATACAGTAAATAACCCTATTAAATTACTGTTGTAACCCATATTATGGCAAGAACCACTCAGCTAAGTAAAGAGAAACAAACAAGCAAGAATCATTGCTTTACTACATTATGGTCAGTCTGTCTGCAAAATTGCATGAATTTGCTTGTGACAAGGCACATCTGATGACTGAAAACCATTGTAGGTGACTACTTCCTGAAGCTGGTTGACAGAATTCCAACAGTGTGCAAAGGTGTCATCAAAGCAAAAGGTGGCTACTTAGACAAACCTAAAATATAAAATACATTTTGCCTTGTTTATATTTTCTGTTGTTTACCACATTATTCCATATGTATTGTTGTCAATTTGATGTCATCAGTATATATTTGTGAATTTCCCCACTGAGGGACGAATATAGGTTTATCTTATCTTATTTACATTGTAGAAAATAACAATAAATAAAGAAAAAACATTGACTGAGACGGTGTGTCCAAAACTTTTGACTGGTTGTACACAATGACAGTAGCTGTGAAATCGATTGGTTGCTCTTTATTTTATTTATTTATTTTTATCATTTTCTAGAACTATGCAATCTCTATTCCAGTGGAAAATCAAGACAATGTTAGATTTTTGCACTTCCAGTTAATTCAAAGTGTTCAAGAATCTGCTGGTCATCTTCTGAACATGCACAAACCTTCAGTTTGTCAGCAAGCAAGCAAACTACTGTAATGAATTAATATTAACTCAGGTTTAAATGGGGCTATTCTTCCCAGGAAATATCTGATGATTATTATTACATAACAGAGAATAAACTAGGAGTAAATACACTGTGGAGTGGGAGTGCAACATGGAAAATCAGAATATAAGTACATTAAAATTGTGCTTTAAGACCCTGCACACCCACACAGGTGTTATCACCTCCTCTGGCTGATCAGACTTCTGCTCTACTCTGTTGTACTAAAAAGAATGATAAAGGTATGTTTGTCTTACTAAATCAGTTGCACCATAACTGACTGCAAATTGATAGACATGTCAATCAAGCTTAGTCTGTACACACCCACTTGGTTTTAAGTGGAGGTCTAATCATGCAGGTGTATTATCCCAGCATAGGACTCCTTGTTGGTTCCTCTCAGTTGTGCTGCGTTCAGTGTACTTGATGAAGGCAACTGGGACCCCAACTGCCCCCCCCCCCCAGCCGCACAGCCAATCATTTAAGAGCATGATGATAGTAGTTACTCAGTTCTACCAGCAGATGGTGCTGTAGTGCTTCAACTCAAACCATCCTCCCTTCACTGAAGACCACCATGAAGCCTGTGAATCACTGGAGAAATAATGTCCATAAATGACAATCTGATCTGAATAGCTTCTGCGAGGTATTATTCCTGTCCTTTGAATGTCCCTGTTTAAACAAAGGTTTGTGTAGCTTAAATTAATTTCTCCCATTTTTCATGTTTTCTGATGAAATTATTTTCCATTCTAATTAGCAGTCTACTCTCTTTAAATAAATGACAATAACATGCCTGCATTAAAATAGTTACTTAAATAAAAGCACCATCAACAAAATGTGCTTAAAATATCAAAAGTAAAAGTTCTCATTATGCACAATGGTTCCTAAGATTAAAAAAAAATCCTACTACTACTTTATTTAATGTTTGGCATTTTATCTCCACCAGTGCATCGTATTTGAATAAGATGAAATTATAGTGGAGCTGAAAAAGTTTTCCTACCATTGGTGTAACAGTTGATTGGTTTAAAAGCGAAGCTCATCAGATGAAAAAATGGGGGGCTGGATGCAGGGGGGGGTCACAACGTGCTAAGATAACGGTGAATGGGTGGGAGGGGCGTTGATTGTTGCAAACTGAATAAAAGCATGTTGGTGGCTGCTGGTGTGTCAGACATGAAGTGAGGCCTGGATGATGCAGTGTCCGGATCGGGACATGGTGTGTGTGCAGAGCTGAAGGTCTGTGTCTCAGCTGGACTCAGGTGTAGCTGCTGCTGTGAGGGACAGGTGAGCTGAGCGTGTACCTGCAGGCTGAGTGTGTGTGTGTGTGTGTGTGTGTGTGTGTGTGTGTGTGTGTGTCAGAGGCAGATCCTCTGCAGAACACGCCCTGATAGAAAAGGTAGACACACACACACCAACACACACACAGTGATCAGTGACGATCCGAGCCGCTCACCTGAAAACAACACAGCCCCAATGCTCCAGCTCAGGCTCACACCACCGGACACCTACCAAATGAGATCAGTGTTTTTCCACGACATTTCGCTTCGTCCCGAGGAGCTTTCCCCCCGCGTGCAGCCCGGAACACCTGGACGCCCCGCGGGACTCGGCAGAGACTCACGGCTGGTTGTAGCGGCAGCAGAGCGTTGATCCTCCGGCTGGCTGAGCACCATGAGCAGGAAGACACGGCGCTGGATCTTCCACTTCTTCCTCTGCCTCGGAGTGGTCTATCTGAAAATCGGGTGAGTTGTCCTGCAGGTGATCAGTGCATTTTCACACATGCACATTGAAGAATTATAAAAAAAAAAGACTGGAGATCTCACTCATGCTTCCCTCCTATGACAGACTTTATGGACTGCATGTGTTAAATCCATTAACCTTGCTTTACATTCATTGTGCATTGTCATCACACCACATGCACTTATTACACATGTGTGATGGCTCAGATTAGTGTGTGTTTCCTCACATTAAGGCCTCTGTATCAAACCACCTGCAGAGCCTCCACAGGAAAAACAGCACATTTTAACCCTCCACCTTCCCCGCAGGGGTCTGTCCTCGGTGGTCGCACTGGGAGCCAGCATAATCTGTAATAAGATCCCGGGCCTGGCCCCCCGTCAGAGGACTATCTGTCAGAGCCGACCCGACGCCATCATCGTGATCGGAGAGGGGGTTCAAATGGGCATCAATGAGTGCCAGTTCCAGTTCAGACACGGCCGCTGGAACTGCTCGGCCCTGGGGGAGAGGACCGTGTTCGGCAAGGAGCTCCGAGTGGGTATGTGCACTTTGGATTTAATGAGCCAGAAAGAAAGAAAAACACTATACATATTTCTTATTTGAATTAAGTGGCTCTTTGTGCAAACACAAAACTTATACTTATAAATTTCTTAAATCATTCTATGGGTTTGTGTGATGAGTTTAAAGTAATTCTAATGCAATTTATTCTCATATGACATGACTAATATCCCTGTAGAGCTCTGTGCATTCATTCATCCATTTCATTAGCTTCTTGAAAGACATCATCTTCATAGTTAATTAATAAAATAGTTATTACTGAGAAATGAGCTGTTCCATTTCTAAGTTGCTGTATATCCATACACCAGCAGCTTGATAAGTGTGTGTTGCGTGCACACAGATAGTCATCACAGCATGTTGTTTTCATATATTGAGTTGTCTTTACTGTTTGCACTCTCCAAGCAAGTGCTCAGAAAAGAATGAACAAGTTTTGAAAATTGCAATAATTTGTCCAAAAATGTCCAAAAAGGCAGAGCGGTCCACGACCTCTGACACTTGTGCAGACGTCTGTAAGTCTAAAGCTCTGACTCTCTGCATCTGCTCCTGTGGGAAAATAAGCCACAGATTTGATCCTGCTTGTGGAATAAGGCTCGAGGCGATGTTTGCTCCGAAGACAGGACTGCGGAAATAAGTGGAGAATCATATTTAACGCAGTGGTATTCCACCGTCTTGTCCTTTGAGTTCACCCTGTCATCTCAGAGACAGATGCAAAGCCTGGGTGTCATTTTTCACACCGAGTGTCATTAAGGATTACAGCTCACATCTTGTTTGAGCCTGTAATTTATGTTGATCGCTGCATTGTACATGACGACCTTATATTATATTGCCTGGGATGCTTGTAGTATTAGCGGCAACAAATATGAGAACAGTCTGAATGAGTCTTCTAACCAACAGTTAGCTGTAAGATCTATAATTTGATGTGGGAATGATAGAGGTCAGTGTAAACAGTGATACAGCTTCCTGTCATTACAATTCATGAAGCGATCTGTGATTGTAACAGTTAAGATGAATACACACTGTAACACTATGCATTTCCTCCACCTTCTGCTGCTGCTACATAACTTATAACACGCTACCTGCTCTTTATCTCCTTTCTGCTAAAGCACCTTCATGTATGTTCATAAAATACTTTTCCCCCAAAAGATTCAAGTTCAGACAAGTACTTTCTTCCAGCTTTACAAATTTACCTCCAGGTTCTGCAGCTTTGGCAGGGGATGTTTTATGTAGAATGATTTTTAGACCGCTGCTTCAGGCAAGAAGCATGCCTTTTATGCATATCATCAGATTCGAACAAAGCTCTTTTCAGTATTGCGGAATCCAGATTTTACTCGAATGTAGATGAGAATCAGGCTGAGTTCCAGGAGACAGCAGGTCAGCTCCAGCGTTGCTCAAGTCCAGCCGCCCTGCACAGAGTCTGTCTGAATCCATTGTTTTGTTTCAGCAGACTGGAACACAGATAACTGACAGAATACATCAATTTGGGATTGTTGTTGGCAGTGATGCAACAATGTATAGTATTTTGGCATTAGGATCAAGTATCCTCCCCACCCACTGAGTTGGCTACTTGAAGTACCTCTGTGGGTACTGGTTGCGTCTTTACAGGCTGCAAAGGCAGAGAGTTGGTTTCTCAGATTTATACATTTGATGCCTGGATGCTTCTGTGTTTGATGTTATATCTACTTTGCACTTTGGCATTGTCCTTTTAATACAAGGTGAAGGTGGGCATGACAGCAAAGAATCACACCCACTTGTTCCAGCAAAGCTCAGCAGTGTTTCAGTGTTTCAAGAACAACCACAGCCTTACATGTCTAAAAAGTTTGTACGGCAGTTAAATTGTTAAAGATGACGACTTTATTGGAGCGTTTTTGCAACTTATGATCATTTCTGGAAACCTTTTCACGTGCGCTCCAACACGAACGATCTCCATTTTAATTAAAAAAATGCAGTTGACCTCGGATTTATGGGGTGGAAATCAATCCATGTAGGGAGGCTCTGCATGCCTCTCAGATTCATCTGTGCAGGATGGATCCCAGTGTGACGGCAGCTGGGGCAAGGCCAAAAAGGATGCCTCAACATTTAATGTTTCATCTCCCACTGGATGTTCTCAGAAACGTCTTTCACATCAAATGTACTCAGCAGACTGACTGTTAATTGGCCAATGTGTGAACTTATACTCTTAGATTTACAGCCTAGTCAGAAACCTGCAGGTTCTTGGATCCTAACTCATCATAAAGACAATGAAACAGACCTGCTCTCCTAGAACTACTTTCCCTCCATTCCAAACTGCTCCATTATATTTTCTGCAAGATTCATTTCATCCTGAGGTTTATCTGTTTTAGAGAGCTTGATTAATGAATTGGGCTTGGCTTGGCTCATGTATTTTATGATTTGGTTTGAGGCAGCTATGCCAGGTATGTAAGGAGGCTTGACAGTGCCTGAAATAGTGAATCCTGTTGTCGGCAATTGTGATTAAAAACGTCTTTTTTCTCTTTATCGCAGGCAGCAAGGAGGCTGCGTTCACCTACGCAATCATCGCTGCCGGGGTCGCCCATGCAGTCACTGCGGCCTGCACCCAGGGGAGCCTGAGCGGCTGCGGCTGCGACAAGGAGAAACAGGGTTTCTACAACCAGGAGGAAGGCTGGAAGTGGGGCGGCTGCTCTGCCGACGTCCACTATGGCCTGGGTTTCTCTAAGGTGTTTGTGGACGCGCGAGAGATCAAGCAGAATGCCAGGACTCTCATGAATTTACATAACAATGAAGTGGGACGTAAGGTATGTTTGCTATTCTCTCACTAATATTTTTATTTTTTTAAAAAAAGATTCAAAAAATCTACAAGAAGACAATAAGACAATCTAGACAAGTCAGGGAATATCTGATACCTCTGTGTTGTATACAGATGTCTTGAATTGCTGTCCATGCTGTCAGTCTGTCACACACATCAACTCAAGGTACAGATACCAAGTACCAATCTGATACTCTCAGAGCACTCTTTTTTTCCAAGTTTCAAATCTGCGTCCCGCCCTGCAGGGACCTATAGGGATCAGGTGTATGTAAGGTAATGAGAGGCCAGGGATCACAGTGCTACTAAAACCAATCTGGCCCTGACTGAATGAATGAGCAGAGAGACTGAATTTTATAATGACCCTGACAAAAAAAGTGTTGAAACTGTCCACTTACTGTGGACTGGTCACATCACAGTCTTCAGTTCAGGGCCGATCACTGAGCCACCAAGTCAGGCAACTCTGGATGATGTCGAGAAATGTAAGACTGATGTTAGACAGCTGACTTTTAAAATCTGCCTGATGCTCCAGAGAGTTACAACAGAGATACAGTAGCCTTCTGAACTGCAGTGTAGCTATGGAGTTAGCATCAGCTGATGTAAAGCTGTAAAAGCATGTGTGACTCCAGGATGTGTGAGACTCAGGTTTGTACATTGTCATGTGGAAATAATTATTTGTGAGAAATGCACCACAATTAAAAAAATAGGACAATATAACAAAGCAGATAGGTGATACACAAAAAGGACATAGAGAATAATGTTGGACTAGAGTGGAAACGAGATGATCATAAAATGTGCAGTAAATACAGGAAATGTATATAGCTCAGTATCTTAACAATTAATGCATTTATTATTGTTGCATTCATTGTAAATTAATTAGGGTAAATCAAGTCATTTATATTGATATACAGTTCAGCTCATTCAGCCCTGCCTTAGTTCATATAGCAGCATGTTAGTCTACATTCTTTTCTTATTCCGGGGCCATCGTCATTTTTGCTCATGATTTGTTTTGTATTTGTTAATATTAAAGTTTTGCACATGGATTGTTGATTCGCTCATGAATAGGGTTTTGGCAGGTCTGAGATTGGCTGCAGTCACTTGTTATAGTGATGCAGTATTGTAACGAGAGTGCATTAGCCAGACTCTGATGGTGTTTACCAGTGGACAGATGTCGGG
This sequence comes from Centropyge bicolor, assembly GCA_037975185.1. Taxonomy (NCBI): domain Eukaryota; kingdom Metazoa; phylum Chordata; class Actinopteri; family Pomacanthidae; genus Centropyge; species Centropyge bicolor. The sequence continues at coordinate 1,649,108 of JBBMOC010000063.1, read as the reverse complement.
AGCCAAATCACAGATCAATAGAAACTGAAGGACCATCCACAAAATGGCCCCACAAGGAAGCAATCTATTGGAAGAGCAGACACATGATAGATCAGTGGACGTCTGAGATAACAATAATGCACTAGAGGCCAAAGTGTTTCGATTTTTTTTTAAAGGTTAATGTAAATGTATCTGCAGCTCATGCATGCTGAATGTTAAATTATGTAGAAGTAGATTAATAACATAGCGTCTAATAACATACTATACCAAGGATGAGAACGCGGGTAAAGGTCAACATTAAAGGAACAGTTTGGCATTTTAGGACATGCGCTTATTTGCTCTCAAGGAGGAGTTTGCTACCACTCTCATGTCTGTACTGTCATGTCTGAATGATCAGTACCTGCAAGGCCCATTGTATTGCTCAATGGTACAGTTCTGTTTGTTGTTACTCTGTGGAAACATGCACTAATTTCTATTTATTTATTACATTAATTATTCATTGTTGTTATTAATTACACGTGGGCTGTGTATGTAAAACCTGAGAAGCTGAGAAGTTGCTTACGTAGATTTCATGTCAGTGTCATGGTGACAGATTGTGGTCCCATTCAGGAGCACAGAGGACTTTCATCTCTGGACTAGGCTTCATAGTTGAGGTCTGGCATCAGTCACAATGCGATACACTGTGTGAATCTCTTAATATGCACTTACTAAACCGATACCTCTGTAATTATTGTACTGGGGCTTTCATGTTAAATTGGAGATGATGTCAATGTGTGTTTTGAGTGCCGACCTTCAAATTTCTTGAGAAGAATAAATAACAGTGTAAAAGGTGCCACGGGAGGCTTACAGGGGTTCTGTTAGACAAACAATGGCAGCTTCGTTAGCATTTCACTTCACTGAACTCCGTGAATTAAATGTTTGTCAGGTCTCGGGGGCATGACCACACTAAGCTGTATGCATCCAAGGCTTTTGACAATTACCCCACGAGACTCCAGAAAGTCTGAGGCCATATCAGAGCGGAATAATTAAAAAGCAGGGTGAGGCTTCTCTAATGCCAGCGAGGGTTCCCACTCAGTGAGGAGGAAGGAGGGTAAGCTGATGTCATTCAGCCCGAGGCACACAGAGAATACCCGGCTGCTTTGCCAAACACACCGAAAGGTTCTACTCTAACCCTGAAAAGGTTTTTCACCACTGCCAGCCCGCTCGCTAGACCAAACTGTCTCTTTAGTCACCACCAGAACTCATAAATTAACCAAGCTTCTGTCTGAATTCCTCACCTTTACACATTCAATTTATTCTAATCACACACAAGGAGAAGTTTAGTGGCCACACAGCCTGTTTTTCCATTAATGTTGTTCATAGTAAAGCAGTTGGTCAAGATACTCGAGGCCCATGACAATATATAGCTGATTGCGCTGCAGAGGTAGGGGACAAAAGATGCATTAATCTTTGACCCAAAGGATTTTGATTACTTTATTTATTAAAACAAAGTTAAAAAATAATAATAATGCAAAGGCGTGTCCAAAAATTTGATGGAAGAAATCCATTTGCAGCACTAATCAATTCCTACTTTTCTTACTTTTTTAATTAACTGGAAATGTTTATTCAGTATATACATTATCAGAATTTAAAAAACCAAACAAACAAAAATATTGTTCAGTGATAATCTGTTAAAAAAAAATCACAAAACAAATACTAGTACAAATAGTAGTCCTGAGTATAGTTCAAGCTTCAGAAACGATTCTACATTTCCCATAATGCAATGTGATAGTGGTTTTCATTATACCAATTATTGCTCATCTTTTGAGCTCCACACCCCAGTTTGCCACACTGGCTGTCCATTGAAAAATGTAGTTGTCCAGGCACCAGCTGAGATGACCCTGATGACATCACTATGACACTGTCAGGGACCAGGGTTATTTTCTCTGACTTGACCAAGCCTCTCCAGAGCCACAGAACAACACACACATATGCACAAATGCATATATATAGATTCATTAATTCCAGAAAAAATAATGCCTAAAAATGATGCCATTTAAAAATGATGGAAGCAGATAACAAAACATGTGTGGCCCAGCGAAAAGTTAAATTTACATTTAAAAACTGGCAGGTGGAACTGTTGATAGAAGCACCATCCTGTGCAGTGTCTTCAAGCAGGGCTTCTTCTTCAAGCCTGATACATCACCTCAACACTCAGCACTTAGCAGCACCTACCACAGCCCCTGATGCGACTGTGAGCAACCAGTCGGTCTGATCAAGTCACACTCAAACAGGCAGTCAGACACTGACTGAGTCTACACCATCTCAGTCAGCTTTAAATCTAAATCACCTTTAAATTTTATATTGTCTGTTCATGCTTCGCTCATCCACCATAATCTATTGGAAATCATAGTCATGCTTGCGTCTAATATTTGTGCTGTAGGAACTTAGTTATTTCAATGTTGTTAAATGCCTGAAACCCATTAGGTTTTAAAGATGTTTATCATGCAGAACGCTGAATAATGGTACATGCATGTAGTTAGAGAGTTTCCATGCTTTTGTATGAGTGTGTTTTGAGGCTCAGCCTGCCTTGTAAAAGAATGGTGCGTACATAGCTACTAGCCACAGGGTGACATACTGTAGCGGCTCTGAGATCTCTGGAATGCTTACATTCATTTGGAATGCAAGAAAACTTTTGTCTCAACCTGTTGAACTATTCATGCAATATGTTGAGCATTTCTGCGAACTTGTATGTTTCTTACCTGCTCATTACAGAAAGACAGCAACAAACAAACTATAAGAAAGAGCATGAAATTAACTTCTTAACTTTTATCTTTTGACAGTGCCATTATGATCTATAGCTTTTGTTGGGAAAGCTCTGGTTTAGAGTTTGATCTAAACAATTTAAAATGGAAACATGACTGGATTTCTATTGGGCAGTTGTAACTCGACACACTTCAGTTTGAAACTTTGAAATCTCACTTCAGTTGAACTTTTGCTCCCTGTCACAGGTCCTGGAGAAGGGCATGCGGCTGGAGTGTAAGTGTCACGGTGTGTCGGGATCCTGTACCACCAAGACATGCTGGACGACGCTCCCCAAGTTCCGTCAGCTGGGATACATCCTCAAGGACAAGTACAACCAGGCGGTGCACGTGGAGCCGGTACGAGCCAGCCGCAACAAGCGCCCCACCTTCCTGAAGATCAAGAAACCCCACTCCTACCGCAAGCCCATGGACACGGAGCTGGTGTACATCGAGAGGTCGCCCAACTACTGCGAGGCCGACCCTCTGACCGGCAGCATGGGAACACAGGGTCGCCTCTGCAACAAAACGGCTCAGCAGCCCAACAGCTGTGACCTGATGTGTTGCGGACGAGGATATAACACGCACCAATACTCCCGCGTTTGGCAGTGCAACTGCAAATTCCTGTGGTGCTGCTACGTCAAATGCAACACCTGCAGCGAGAGAACAGAGGTGTACACCTGTAAATAGAAATATTTATTGGACAAGTATTTAGACGCACAGCTAGACTGGACTTTGTTTGAATGTGTGTGCGTGTGTGTGTGTGTGTGTGTGTGTGTGGGTTAATATATTTCAGACTGAGAGTTCTCTGTGGCTGATAGACATGTGCGGAGTGACTGCCTTGCTGTCTTGGCATCACAACAACCGGTTCCTCCAACGTGTGTTGATTATACTGATGCCAATGGACATCTGCCATGACACTGGACTAAACCTATGGGCTCGTAAATCACATTTTTATTTTAGAAATTGGATGCCATTTCATGACCCAGGCTCGAGGGTCTATTGGCATGACTCACCTCAAACAGTGATCTTTTTTTTTCCCCTTGACTAATAATTTATTCAGTGAGAAAACTACTGATGATGTTTTGAAAATTCACTGTTGACTAAATCTGTTAAGGTTTTAAGTTGGTGTAGTTGCCTTTTAGGCATTTTAGTTAAAAATAATATTCAAGTGCACTTAAAAGCAAAAACCTTTGCCTAAACAAGTTTTCTTTTTCTTTTTTTTTTGTAACACAACTTACACACTGGAGCTGAAAACCGAAACAGTCAGGACTGAACTTGACTGAATAACATTTTTGGGACCCTGCAGCTTATGTGCATTAAGCCTGGCAGAAGAACACTGAACTACTGATCCTGGGCTCGATATCATAGTATTGTTTTACTTGTTTCTATCCCCTCTTCCCTACAGTTTGCTGCTAGTTGTCTGGAAAGTTATGGAGTTTGTGACTGAGCAGCCATATTGACTCTTCACACTAAGTTGACCCCAACAGAAGCAAACACGAGCTTCCAGACATAAATTCCCCCTAATGTTGGTTGATAGAATATATTTTGTAAGAGATTATTTTTATATAATATTTTTTTATTTATTTTCTATCTCTGTATATTTTCCCTTAGCATTTCTAACTGTTCAGCTTAGTGAAAGGAAATGACCCACTGAAACACTGTTTTGAAAATGTGCCTTGGTCCTCAACAGCAGAATATAGTCTTATACTGAAATATGCGCTATTGTAATATGTAACCCATTTCAGGAAGCATCCTCTCACCTTGCCTGGCTGCCTATAGAGAGCCAAAGTCTTGATGTCGCCTCCAGGCTTGTTGTTGTTCCACAAACTTTAGGTTGAATGATCTCTGGTGCATCTTTCATCTGCTGTGTTTGTGATTTACTATCCACATTCCACTACAGCATTTGCCATTAAAATGTTAATGCTTCAATCTACAGTTAAACTTACACAAGCTACAGTTAGAATGAATGGTTAACAGCACAGTGTGCCAGTGGTACATATCATCGGTAATATGCCTGTGTGACTCTTGTTTGTCGATCATCTGTGAAATCCACCCACAGTCTTTATGGTCTTTATGACATCTTTCCATCTTTTCGGCTATAATCTCTGGTGTTTGAAAAACATTCTGTCCTTCCTGTCCGCCATTGTGATTAGCCATGACCAGCTGCAATCACTCGACTGTCCTTAAACTGCCGAGGTCACAAGCGGTGGTTAAAGGCTGATTTTGTCAAAAAGCCCATCCTTTTTACATTCATCCAGAGATATGGATTGGCATGACATACTGTTGGCCAAGCTTATGTTCCAAGGCTGGATTTTTAGTCTGTTGTATTAATACAAATTTGCAACAGAATCTAAGACGAGTTAAGGTTTTACTTTGGCTCTCTGTAAGATCAACCAGTGTTCCACAGATATACACTTTGTGCTTCTTGTCAAGTCTCTTGCTAACACCAACTAGGGCTGGGTATCATTTCAAATAAATATATATATATTTTTTTGCCTTTTATGCCTTTTATTAAGAGATGACAGGAAATGAGGGGAATGACATTCAGCAGAACAGAAGTTCATGGGCAGTGCCACCTGGATTCACCGGCTGTGTATCACTGGACCTTCTGAAAATATACATAAGCTTCAGTATCAGCACAAAAACAAAAGAAATAATGAAAGACATAAGATTGAAGTTTTGAAGTAGGTGTTGACCGAGAATTCTATCCCAACTTTTGATGTTACAGTTACAGTGGTTCTGCAGACACATTTCAGTCAGTACACAGCAAGACTGAAATACCCAGCCCTAGTACTTACATTCAAAACAATCAGACGTACCTTAATAGGGAAGGATGACAGGTTGGTAATAGATAAAACTGTAACATGTTTATCGCAGCAGGGTGTGCCACATGGTTATGCCTGCAGAAACCATGCAGTTTTCTTGTTTGGTTATTATAAAGGAGTTTCTAGTGAAGCGTCTGTCAGTACTGACGGAGTCTTGATTACAGGTTGTTCTTGTATGTGACTGAGCTGGTGAAATAATATCACTGCTGTGGTGCTCTTAAATCGAGGTCATTGTTCTATGTCATGTATTTTCTTTTCATTCTTTGGCTAATAAATGTTTTTTTCTGAATTAACGGCAGGAGCTCGTTTTGTATTTAATACTCATTTTTCAAGTGTTATTGCGATCAGGGTGAAGTAGGTGTGATTGAGGGCGGCCGTGTAGAGGGTGTCACAGCAGTGTGTGCCTCACTGAGCAGTGGGAGTGTGGAGCTGCCGGCTGATGGATTACTCTGACATCTGCCTCATTCACTCCTCAACGACGTTGCTACAACAACCACACTGTGCCCCCCAAAAATGCTCCCCGTCTCATGGAGAGGCCAGACTGCCCATTAACAAAATGGTAACCATGCAAAAGCCAGATAAAATTTGGATGCTATTTATTTTGTGGAAATGGCAAATGGGACGAAGGCGGGGAGGGGCCTTTACAATTGCGAGGGGATGATGTCAAGAAGGATTTCAATCTGAGCAACAGAGAAGGTCTTAACTCCAGGAATAATCAGCACAAAACATTCCTCAGCTAAACTTTGCCTCAATAGAGTGGCGCTTTCAAAAGGCAGCTGGCCAAACAGCCTCGGTTAGAGAAACACCAAGGCTCTGTCACCAAGAGCCCAACAACATTATCGGAGTGTCTCACAGAGCACTGGCTTGTTACACGTGTCATTTTTCTATTCATATTTCTGACGATGTGACACATGACAGACACAATCACAGATGGAGAACTGAAACATGCATCTATCATACAGTTATCTTTTGGTTATTCGTCCTTTTCACTCACAAACTTCCCTCCATATATTTGTAACACTGGTCCCACTTCCTAATAATGAATCCTTCATAAAGGCTTCATTAATCTTCATTTTATTTATTAATGCTTTATAGTTGAATTATGTAGAAGAGTGGTTGCTGTTGTAGCTGGGAGACTGACACTGCATTCTTGACCTCGAAAGCTGTTGACAAAACATTCTCAATGCAATGTCCAATTAATAGTGTCCTGGTCATTAATGTATTTTATATATATGTTATACATAAGAGCGGTAGAGCCCTGGTGGGGGTCAGTGGTTAGGGGTTCTATTTGAGAGTGGTGGTGCCTCATGAAGGGCAGCCTGTACGGAAATTTCCCCACTGTGGGACTAATAAGGGACTTAAAAATTAAGATTAAAAATAATAAAATAGCCTTCAATCAGTTTTCCTGACTGAACTTCCACTAAGGTGCATTTGTTGCCAAACCAGTGCACAATTACAGGAATCCATGCTATCAGTTTTTTTCCCACATACTGGCTCATGTCTCCAATTTTTGTTTCCATTACATTTTATCATATATGCTCTTTAATTGTATAACAAATCAAACCTCGCACTTTTCGAAGAAACTGACTACACAATGCTCACTGCAGCTGTAAGTCAGAGCCTAGCGGTGACTCATCCTCCACGGGCCTCACTCTGTCAAAAACCACACACCAAAAGCGGATCGTTGAAGCACTAATGAACTGCTTCATGGTGTTTTTCCTATAAACACCGCTTCGTCACTGCCAAGGTCCTCTGTGTTTAATGCTTGTTGGTGGGGTCTGGAGCTGCTGGTGGTTGCCCTGCTGTGTGCACCTGTGAACACCTGCATTGAGGTGGTACCCAAACCTTCTGACGGCCAGTCCTCCACCTGAGCTGGCTGCTATTGCTGGAACTGAGTTGGCTCCTTTTCTTTAACGCAGAACTTTGTTTGATGTATTCAGATCAGGGTCTTTTAGCATGAAAAGCTGACAGGTTGGTGCTCCACTGCAAACGGCGCTGGAAGCTGTCACGCTTGGCTTGTGCAGGAGAGATTCTTTGTCAGGACGTTGATTATTTAAGACAGGGGCTGCTTAATAACTATCATTATAGCAGTACCTTGAGAGTGTGGGCCAATCAGGGTCCAAACAGAAATCTCCTCTGCCAACAATGACATCGTTGCTGAGGAATGAGTCAGAAACAAGGCACACATACTTTGGAAAACCGAAGGCTGTTATGAAGGTTTTAATTGAAGGATGCATAAATCAAACATCTCATATCACATACTTTAAAGACTGCATCCACAATAAATCATAATTTGGCTCAAAAGTGACTGAATAATGAATGATGTGTTACTTGTTGGTTAAAATAGGCCACGGTTGGGGCATGCCAGATAATGATAAATCCATAGCCCTGAGCTAAACTTCTGCTGTCTGGTTGTAAAATGTTTTCAGTGCTGAAATGCTCTTTGTGCTAAAGCAAATGCAATACAATTATTTGTAAAGTTGTTTTGCATGAATTCTTGCACAGTCAAGGTGATTTGAGGAGTTACATCCTTACTCTTGATCTCTTGAAAAAAACAATTTCTCTCCTACCTCTTGTGGTTTTTTTCAGTCATGCAGTCATGTTTTTATTTGATCAGATTCCGAGATATCCATCTTTAAAATTCCTGACTGCACCTCAATACAGCGGTGGCAACTGGAATTTTGTTTGTGGTGCTCACAACACTGAAAAATAACAGTCATTTTCTGAACCAATTTCCCAGTTGTAGAAAGTAGTTTGTTTTGTGTAATTTGGTAAAAAAAAAAAAAAAAAAAAAAAAGCATTTCCTCGCTCGAGGTGTGGTGAAATGACAGTGAAATGAGCTCTACACACGAAACCCTCTGAGCTTCTATATTTCTATACTTCTATACATATTGTCGCTTCTCTTACCGTTCTACATCCTCAAAGGACATTGATGGAATATATCTGCTTTTTCTTTGTTTTTTGCCCATTCAAAATAAATACTATTTCTATGACAAAAAGCCTATGCTGTGCAGAATTATATTTTGTTACACTGAGACACACACTTGGATGCAATAATGCCTGCAACAATGGTAACAGCACTAACAATGTTACATACTTTTCAGGAAGAGAATACACCCAAATGATGCAAAAAAATATCACAAGCAGCCCCAAACTATTTACCCTATCAAATAGAAAGGAACCCAATTGAGTAGAAAACCATCCAGTCTGGCAACAATCTTCAAGTTTCCACCACTGTGACATGAATATTAGGATTCGCATTAACAGCAGATAGAGCTTATTCTCCGGCTGAGAGCGATCAACTGTTGCAGAAGAAGACGACCAGTGTTTTGTTTTTTTATTGTTAATGTGCAAATTGTGCATAAATACAGGTGGCTGGAAACTCATCGATAAGAGGGACCAAAGAAAAAAGATAACATCTTGAGTTTCTGGTTAGAATCCAAGGTATGAAAAACAAACACACCCCATACACACACACACACACACACACACACACATACAGAGAGAGAGAGAGTGTGAGAGCAAGAGGACATTGTTAGTTTGAAAAAGATAATGTCTGTACTGTTATGGGCCATGGACACTTGTGTCCAATGAACACAGATTAGAATAATACAAATAAACCAAGCTGTAAATTCACTTCCCGTTTCAATCTGAGTTGACTTCGAATAAAAATATGGGTTCCGCAACAAACACACAACCAGGAAGGTTTCCTCTACTAGAGCCAAGCAAAGAAACATTATCTGGAGTAACACAGAGGTACCAAACAGCCCATAATTTGGAAGGCATTTTGGATGGTAGATTTTGTCCATCTTTTACATTGGAGTTCGGTTATGGCACATTTTTTTGTCTCTATTATAAACAAAAAAGTGATTACAGTACCAATAACTATATCCAGGAACATATTGCATGTGAGTATTGAAAGTATCCTGAACATCCACTTTCCAGTTGTTGAATTTCACTGCTAATCTTCCCTGACTGAAGGTGTCACAATGTGGAACAAAATGCTCTCATGATATTCGTGACAAAAACACATTTTGTAAATACGACACAGAAGTCTGTATTTAAAAGATTACACAGGTTTCAAATGTTGCAGTCATGCCAGCTGCCTGCTTTTTCCACCTCAGTCAAACAGAGATCAGTGTGTGGAGCAGGTAGAGATCTCCTGCCATCGGCGCTCAGGCGTCATGCAGTTGTGCTGTGGTTACACACCGAGACATGAAGCCATGCAGGAGGTCCCAGGCCCCCTTTGTTTCCTGCGAGTGATTGACAGGCAGCTTAATCCCAGAGAAGCCAAAGGAAATAACATGAAGATGCACTTAATTACACTTTTTTTCTCCTGCAGGCCTTTCTACCACATGTGTGGCGTGTATCTGAAATTACACTCCACGTATGAAAAGGATTAGAAATGATTCTCGTGCTTGTGTTAGCTTGTAGTTCGTACCAATTTGTGGAGTATATAGAAAAGTATCATGCTGTTATTAGAGCTTAGAGCGCGGGGGAACTAAATTATGAGTTGTCCCTACAAAGGTTTACATCAGACTCTACACCCTCTGCTCCTTTGACAGTAAAAATGTGTGAAGAATGCAATAATGACACATGGTGTGCACCGTATGAACCCCTGCACTGACAGCACATGGGAGGTATGTCCCTGTGGCCATGCTGACATGAAAACCAAATAAGCAAGCATCAGCTACACAAACGACTTCCTGCTTTACGCCCAGCAAGCTATAATTTTTCTCCAAATAAAAGGATGTAAAAAGTTCTTGAAGCATATAGAGCCATTAAATGATGAGAAAACTGCGACGTCTGAAGCCTGAAGCACAGTGTGGGCGGAGAGGCTGAGTCAACAACCAACACAAATCCTGTATCCTGTTTTAGTTTTTGCTGCATGAACGGCTCCGATTAATCACAGCAGAGCTCGCTCTTTTTGGAGAGCAGGTACGCTCAAAGTGACGCATAAATTCCTGTGTAGAATTCGCTCCTTCTCGATGGTTTCATCACCTACACCATTCACAGTTGATTTAGGCCCAGGAATGTGGCAGATCATCCGGCAGCAGAGAGGGCAGCTGAGCCTGAGGTACCTGAAAACAGTTGTGACAGTCATGCTAAAATAAGTTTGAGTAATGAACAGCCTGATGACAGACTAATGCTATATCAATATATACCAAAACAATCCGCTTCTCTCTTCCTCTCTTCAAATGCTCAGAATGATGAAGGAGGAACATTTATAGGTGCTATTATTGCACAATCACAGAAGCTGCATTAAAGTAATAACCAGTGATGTTTTCTGTCAGTTCATGCCTGTGTTACTGTTCTCTGTTGCTGATAGGTAGAACACAATGCTGACTCTACCTGTCAGTGCAGAAGCAGAGATGTGTTTTACATTTCTGTATTGTGTTTTAATTCATAGATCTTGGTAGTTAGCATTTGGAATGAAAATGAAAAAAAAAAACATGTCAAGCTTTTATTATGAGAAGATTGAAAGTAAAAAGCTACTTGACATTTGATGGACACTTTTGCACTTGACCTAAAACATTTAGCTCATTACACATAATATATCAGCAATATATCACAAAATAATCCACGGCAAATTCTACTTTGCTTTTTACTTGTTTAAACCTGCATTTTTAAAAAGTACTATAAAAATACTACATATAATGACAAACCAACAAAGAAATAGCCTCTCTTTACTAAGTCATTTGATTGACTCTCACGGCTCTTATCAGTTGTGCTACCCACCTGTCCAGCAACTTAAAATGAATGCTTGTGAAATGTTGTGCTATTAAACAGGTTACTAACAAGTTCACCATATCAACTCTATGCAGTGCAAATATGTCACTGGTGTGTTTACAGCTTCTTTGTTTGATTCCTGAGGGTTTTTTTTTTTTTTACGAATTTAAGGGTCAAAGATTTCATATGTTGTCCAGAATGCAAATTTAAATTAATTAAACACATTAATTTATTTGACTTAACCTTAACTAAACCTGAAAGAACTCATATTTTTTGGGCACTTGGGGGCAATGGAAACAAGTTCTAATCACATTATTGATATATAATGACCATTTAAGTTGAGCTGGTTAGTGAACAGCTGCTTATTTACACATCCAGCAGTTATGGAGCAACATTATCATTTACATACCATCATTTAGCCACAGACACCAGACTAGTTATATAAAGATCAAACTTTGAAAACCTGCGAGGCCTCCATGGGCTTCTCTCTGACGTCTCCTCCTGAGAACCAGGAGCAGACAGGAAACCTGAGTTGTGTTTTCCTGTGAGTCCTGGGTGTGCTTACACTACCTGTGCAGGTTAGCCACACATTATCTTTACATCCAATCAGTTGTCTGTTTTCACATATGCACTGCTTCAGTTAGGAAACTATTCTGCTCACATTCATCAAGCACATATCTTTATGAGCTTCATGAGGAATTACTGAGATAAGACACACTCGTATTGTAAATGTGCACGACTCTCACCAAAACTGCATGCTTCAACAGCCTCTGTGATAGAGCTCTTAATCACAGTGGAAGGAAGTCATTCTTTCTGCCCCAAGTTGAATACAGAACTCTTTCTTTTTTTGCATTAAAAAAAGTCTTTTGATTTGTCAGTTTGGAGGTTCACAGTAAGGTCATTACAATGGCACAGCCTTATAAACTGTGGAAACTAGGAGATTAGTATAATAATGATGACTGCAAGGCTTAGTCATTCACGCTGGCAACATTAGCCCAGGGTTGGATTGGTGAGCTCTCCGCTGTGTTGCTTTAAAACAACAAGTTTTAACAAGTGACAAGACATGGATTCTAAAGGGAAAAAAAGACCTCAGCTCTCTTCTGTGCCAAATGTCATGCTTTGGAAGCTGAGGCAGCTCTGACTACTAGTTGTCTGTGAGCATTATGCAGATCCTTTGTAGGTCTGCGTGACATATTAAAAGCCAGATTGCATGTCAGCTGTCAGGGTAATGATACTGCAGAGAAAACAATAGCGACAACAACATTACTGTACCTGTGGGTTTGGTGATCTTTCATCTCGCTGCAGCTTCTGATGTTCAGACAAAGTCTGGCAGAGGTAAAAAGGGAGACAGAGATCAAACCCTTCTGAAGATCTATAACGCAATTATACTCTTTTTTTCAGGTTGAAAGAGCTTCCCTTGTAGTTTGTATGGGCCTCTGTCCTTGAAACCTGCAACTAGTACTGGTGGGATGGGTCTACCGCTTGTTATTGTTTAAAGAGCAATTACATAAATCTTTTGAGGAGAGCAGGAAGCTGAGGCACTCTCACTATTTAACTCAGCAATTGGATTGTTCAGCCCAGTATCCCTCTCAGGAGTGATGTCTATATCAGACAGTTACAGAAGTTGCAATTTACATCCAACATTCAGTGCTTGTGCTGGAGGGCAGTGCATCCTTCATGAGGCAAGGTTTACATTTCAGGAAATACTATTACTAATATACCAACATACTTATACAATCTTTATGTACAAGAAAAGCTCCGCAGAATGCGAGTGGACCCCTGCCTGGTTGCTTGGATTTCCAGCTACCTCACCGACAGGCCACAGTACTCCAGGCTGAAAGACATCACGTCTGACACTGTGGTCAGCAGCAGGGGACTGTGCTGTCCCCGATCCTCTTCACCCTGTACACTGCGGACTTCTGTTACAACTCGGAGCTGTGTTACATCCAGAAGTTCGTGGATGACACAGCCATCATGGGTTGTATCGGGGGGGATGATGATGAGGAGTACCGGAGCCTGCTGAGGGACTTTGTTGTCTGGTGCCACAACAACAACCTGCAGCTCAACACCTCCAAAACTAAGGAGCTGGTCATCGACTTCGGGAGGGACAGACCCAGTCCTAGACCAGTTCTGCTGGGAGTGGAGGAGGTGGAGGTGGTGCAGGAGTACAAATACCTTGGGTTGTGGCTGGACAACAAGCTGGACTGATCAAGCAAGACGAGAAAGCTGTACAGAAAAGCTCAGAGTAGGATGTACTTCCTGAGGAGGCTGAGGGCTTTTAACATCTGCAGGAAGCTCCTGTGGATGTTTTACCAGTCTGTGGTGGCCAGCGTCCTATCATATGCTGTGGTGTGCTGGGGAGGGAACACAACTAAAGCAGACCTCTCCAGGCTGGAGAAGCTGATCGGGCGGGCCAGCTCAGTGGTGGGGATGAAGCTGGACCCTCTGGCAACAGTGGCAGAGAAGAGGACTGTCAACAAACTGCTGGTCATCCTGGACAATGCCAGTCACCCTCTGCACACTGTCACCAGCAGCCAGAGGAGCCTGTTCAGTGAGAGGCTGCTCCTCCCCAGGTGCAGGACCAACAGACTGAAGAACTCTTTTGTCCCCCGTGCCATCAAACTGTTCGACTCCTCACTGGGGGGGAGGAGGACGAACAGAAGAAAAGAGGGACTATAGACTGTGCAATAAACTGGACTCAACTTATGTGTAATATGATCCTATCACAGGCAATATAACTGGACTGTTTCAATGTTTAGCAATACTACACTATGCAATATATATATATAGAAGGTAAATGTAAATCTGTCACTGCTGTTATTACTATTACTATTACTGTTATTATTATTATTATTACTACTACTGCTATTATTTCTGACACTGCTGTTGTTGATGTCATATCGCACAGTGTAGTATACTATAGTATACTACTATAGTATCATTATTATGCAACATATATTATTATTATTATTATTATTATTATTACATTATTATATTATATTATGATAACTAACTAGTAGTATATTACTGCTATTACTATATGTAGTAGAGTGTAGTCTACATCACATTACATTACTATATCATTATATTATACATGTACATGTATGTTATTCTCTTGGATGTTATACATTGTATATGCTATATCATACTACTACTACATGCTATATTGTATTATATTATTATATTATACTACCATATGCACTCTATCATTACCATCAGCATACCATACCCACTGCTGCTACACTCAGGTACACACATACACATATGCATATTTTCTGTTGATCTCCTACAAGTGCCTATTTTGATTCAAATTCCTGCTACCTCTACTGCCTAATTTATTGTGTCC